>WSFP011283867.1:0-49079 GCA_009831015.1 Picea engelmannii
AGTAATTGATGAATCAACCATTCATATACTGCCATGTGTATTTGTAATAAATTTCCACGTGTCTCTAATAACAATATTCCACGTGTCTCCCTCCATGAGTTGTCACGTGTCACAATTCCATGCTTCCATGTGGAATGTTTTTATTGGTTCATGGTTTAAAAGGGGAAAAATTTGGAAAAATGGTTAAGTATGGGAAATCAGGCGGAAGGGTAAGTGAAGGGAAAATTGTAGGTAGCGGCAGTCAAGGGGGTAGTTTGTAGGTTGCGGGGACTGGTTGGCGGGTTGGGGAGTGAGGTGAATAAGGTAGTGAGGGATGACCAGTGCCTGTGAACCTGATGAGGATTGTGAGTAGTTTGGGAGAAAGGGGAGAAATGTAGTTGATGAAAGTGAGGGAGGAGAAATGTAGGTAGTGGGAGTGGGGGTGAGGAAGTGCAAGGAGGTGAGGGAATGTATGAGTCTACCAACCCGTGAACCTGCGGACACTGAAAAATGACAAAGTATGGAGAGAGAGATGTTGAGTGAAAATTATAAGTATGGTAGCATTGTAATACATGAGAGGAGAGGTGAACATGATACTTAAAAAGATTCTTCAAAAATCAGACCTATGGAAAAGATCTTGAGTAACTTAGGCATACAAAAATAGATTTCTAATCCGAAAAAAGCGTGGTGAAGCTGAGACTGAGGAATGGCGAGTGAACTTATAAAAGTTCAAAAATGTCATCTTTTGATATCAAGGATTTTTAGAATCAAAGAGAAGGAAAATAAAGATGACCAAATTGTGGTCAACAACTGGCTCCAACTGCGGGACAATGACCCCTGGTGGGTTGCTGAGAAAACAAGAATCTCAAGACCAATTACCTTATCCATTGGGCTATGGATTCATCTTCAAAACAAATTCTTGTAATTATTTTTCTTTCATTGATTTATCTTCAAACTTCAATATAAAGACTACCTTATTATGAAAAACTGAACTGAAGAAACAAAGTATGTGCATACATGATCTACCTACCCCAACTTACTTGAAATAAAGGGGCATCTTAGGTGTAGGCAAATTTCCAATGGAGCGATTCAAGCGTTGATCTGATTTGTGGAATGAACTCCAAAATTCTAAGATAAGTTGGTACTTGTACCAATGAGTTAGGGGCACTCTCAATATGTACTGGAGAAAAATTATACCAAGTATGGTGAATATTCGATTGCGTTGTTTGACCAACAATGCTCTGGAACCATAATTCAATAAAATCAATTCTTGGCTGAGGATTTTTCGACATAAGAATGCATTCATCCTTTTCTTTATTTACAACCACTTCCATGGTTCTTGATTCATCAAAAATCTCTTGAAAATATTATTCTTTCTTGTAAAGGTGATCTTGTTCATCATTCTTTTCAAGATTCGTTTCTTCCATCAATTCTTTTTGCTGCAAGTTCTCTTGTGATGTTTCATAATTTATCACAAGGCTGAAATCTTCTTGTGTATTTGGTGGAGGCTCCTCAATTTCATTCTCAAATTTGCTGCTTGAAATATCTTCATATGTAGTATATAGGAGGTTGGAATTTTCTTCTTGTAATTTGGAATTTTCATCTTCATCTTCAACAACATGACTTGACTTAATAATTCCATCTACTCTTTGATTAGATTCTTCTTCAAAATTGGTCATTTCATTATCTTGCTTCCACATGGGAGAGGATGGATGGGCAACAACATTTAAAACATCAACAAACACATATGAATGCACTTTTGGGAAGAATTTTTCTGCAAATGAATCTTCTAATACATCCTAACTAGTAATAGAGTTAGGCATTAATGAACTATACCATTCAAGAGCATCCCCTCGTAGAGTTTGTAGGAATAATCTACATGTAACATTGTCTTCAGTGAGGTTGAAATCATAACATGTACCTTTAAATTAATCAAGTGTTGCTTTGCATCTTCTGAATCATCCCCAAAGAATGTAGAAAAAATTTCAATAGGAATATTGGGCATTTGAAAGTCTATTTCTGGTAGATTTAAAGGGGTATTATGAAACCGCCTCCTTCTTTGAGTATTTTTCTCTTTTGCTGAGCCTTGCAAAGCCATTGATGGGCTTGATGAAGAATATAAAGAATCATTATGACATGAATGAAACCCTTCATTTTGAATTTTTCCAAGGAGTTCATTCTCCCGAATCTTTGGTGCTTCTCGTTTCTTTTTTATATTACAAAAAATGTGAGCCATGCTTACAATAAGCAACAATTTTCTTGAATATTCTTCTTAAAACTTTGAGCCATGGAGATTTCCAGTTCCTCAAATATATTGAATACAAATCATCCCCAATATGGTCGCCAAAATATTGATGCTTGAATCCGTCAGGATCAAAACGAAAACCTCATGAGGACATTAGTCCCCCTTCGTTTTTAGAGAGGTGGTTCTCCTCTTTGGCTAAAAGATACATCTTTGAATATATTGGAGTAGGGAGAGTGATAGATAGCAAACCCCAAATATTTATTGCTTGGATTTATATGAGAATGGTTCTTCAATAACCCAACATGATCTTTATGTGCAACAAAAGTCTTTTAATGAGAAAAGATTGAAGGAGGGCTTCAACATCATATTTAAATTGTGATCAACATCACACACAATCTTCTTAATAATATATAAATACATCCATATCTTCTTCATATGAGATAATGATTTGATCATCTCAAATAATTTTAACAGAGTACTGCAATCAAGATCAAAAGAGAATTTGATAAGTCAACCTCAAATACTTTATATTATAAAAACATGGTTAGAAAGCACAGTCGAGATCAACCCCAAATAAATTCTTTGTGGAGTTTTATTTTTGAAATATTTTCTTCATTACAAAAGCTTTGACATCCATATAGGTGTCTGCAAATACTCCATGATCATATAAGAAAATATCTTAGAAGAATATAAGAAGAACACTCAAAAACTCAGCCTTGTTCCCAACTCTGAGATTCAAGCATAAAACTATGAGAAGTGGTGTAGAAGAATATATATAAGTCGGGGATGTTACAAAATGGTATCATAGCTAAGAGAGACGTCCAAGAAGTGATGTTGCCTGACTTGTTGGTGGTTGGGGTCATTACAAAAATGGAGAAGATGGAGATTTATTTATTTTGATCAGAAGCTTGATTGTGTATCCATGGATGTAAATTTTTCTTCCTCTGATCTTCTTCCCTGCCCCTATGACAATGCTGAATATTTTTCCTTTTGATGAAGCCTCTCTTCCCTTTTTAAGAAGAGATTTTCTAAGTACTTGAGTAGTTAGGGTTTCTCCCTTCTAGAAATTCCCGTACAAGTTACTTCTTGAAACATTCCCTTTAATCAATGTCTCATTAATTCATCATTAATGAATTCACATCATTAATACAAGTATATTGAAAGTCGGTCCCTCTCCTTTTTTAATAAAAGTTTTTAATTAAACTTTTATTTTTTAAAATTTGATTAATTTTACATCAAAATAGGCTGATTGTAATTTAATATTGTGGAAGTGAAAACCAATTTTTTATCCATTAAAAACACTTCTTATGTTCTCTTCATAATCTCATCTTCCCAACGATAAAAATTTTCCCCAAATCCGTGCCCGGATCTCAAGATATGAGCTCGTGAAGTTGAGTTGTCATGCAGGCCCATTAAAAGTACAACTGAATGATATTTTAATTTCTGAGAAAAATTTATGCACTTTGAACATTTGAAACCTACATCAACATATTCTATGTTGAAATACCTTTCCAACGGTATAAATGTTACACTATTCCGACACCCAGAGCTCAAGTTATGGCTTCCACAAGATCAACACTTAGCCACCGTTGATCAAATTTGATGGGCAAATCTCAGCCCTTGGATTGATTTTCGTGCTTCCCTTCATAAAATTTGACTTTTTGGTTTAAAATTCTATCCCACATGAATTGGGATATTATATTCTTCTTGATATATAATATTAAGTGTTTGATAACTTAACAAGAAACACGAGAAGAGAGGTAGTTATGGAGTTTGGAGGATTCGACCCTTGGAAAATTGTCGAATAAAATAATAATTTTGGAATCCTGCTGTCGTCCATCTCATGCCTAGTCATTGATGAATCAACCATTCGTATAATGCCATGTGTCTTTGTAATAAATTTCCACATGTCTCTAAAAATAATATTCCACTTATCTCCCTCCACGAATTGTCATGTGTCACAATTCCATGCTTCCATGTGGAATGTTCTTATTGGTTCATGGTTGAAAAGGGGGAAACTTTGGAATAATGGTTAAGTATGGGAAATCAGGCATAAGGGTAAGTGAAGGGAAAATTGTAGGTAGCATAAGTCAAGGGAGTAGTTTGTAGGTTGCGGGGACGGGATGGCGAGTTGGGAAGTGAGGTGAATAAGGTAGTGAGGGATGACCGATGTCCGCAAAGCTAATGAGGATTGTGAGTAGTTTGGGGGAAAGGGGAGAAATGTAGATGACTGAAGTGAGGGAGGAGAAATGTAGGTAGCAGGAGCGGGGGTGAGGAAGTGTAAGGAGGTGAGGGGATGTATGAGTTTGCCAACTCGTGAACCTATGAATACTGAAAAATGACTAAGTATGGAGAGAGAGATATTGAGTGAAAATTATAAGTATGGTAGCATTGTAATATAGGAGAGGAGAGGTGAACATGATACTTAAAAATATTCTTCAAAAATCGTACCTATGGACAAGATCTTGAGTAACTTAGGCATACAGAAACAAATTTCTGATCCGAAAAAAGCGTGGTGAAGTTGAGACCAAGGACTGCATAGTGAACTTATAAAAGTTCAAAAATGTCTTCTTTTGATATCAAGGATTTTTGTGAATCCAAGAGCAGGAAAATAAAGATGACCAAATTTTGGTCAACACCTCCATACAAGAGATATATAGATCTGGAATAATAAGAAGAAATATAGAAGTTGAGACTGAAGGTGCCTTCTAGATACAAGTAATGCGAGTTGTGAGTCCTCCTATCCTTCAAATAGCAGCATGCAAGTCTTAACAAGATCAATTTATTTCCCTTCTGAATACCGACACCCAGATCTGGCTAGGTTATGCACCTCCTGGCTTGGAAATCCCTAAGAATTTCGGCTTCTTCTGTTTCGCCCTCCAAACACTGAAATAAGGATGTAGATTTATAGATATGGTTATGGGGAACACATAGAGTGATATTCTTCATCTGTTATGGTTGATATAGCCCTCCAACTCACTGGATCCACAAGTGATAGTGCACCCTCCTTCATAAAATTCGTCCCAATGAAATAATAAATCAATATGGATAGAAAACCCCGCACAAAATGATGAGATAAGGTGTTATGGTGATGGAAAGACCTTCTAGACATGGTTTGGATTTATATCTACCTCCTCCTAATAAAATAGAACCTTTATTTCTCCAACAATGTGCCCAGTTTGCAGAAAACCCCCAAACATGCACCCTATCTTCACAATACCTCCTGATATGAATCTGAAATTGAGTAAAATGGTGAGGGTGGAATCTTTCACCACCTTGGCCAATCTTTGACTAGGAACATAAGAATATTTCACCTCCTTTCTGATCTCTAGGGTTTGTTTACTCAAAACCCTCATAGCGTTCAAGTTGCAAAGATTAAAGATGCTAAATGAATTTGACATGAATGAGAAGTGAGGCGGCCTCCTCTCCCTTTTATACCTCCATATTCTAATTTTCATTTGACTTCTAAAGTATTAATTTATTTCCTCCTCTAAGTCAATTAACCTTTTTAACTGATTTTACCAAAGTCACTTTAATAATATAACCTTTTACTCCTTAGTGACCACTTTTGCACCTCTTAGCCCCCGTGCCCCTATTTTCCATGAGACTATAATATAGAAGGGTGACTAGACTACTAAGTATTTCAATATCCTTGTCAAGAAAAGGGGGACATTACAATGACCACTTATTCTTGTATGGGAGTTGAATACTTTCTCACCTTCATTGATGCAATATATATTCACATGTCTACGATATTTGTCCCACTAGTGTTTACAAATGATTTTCAGTGGATCTCTTCATTCCACACCATGATGGTGAACCTTTTTGGATGTACTACACTCAATAACTTCATGATTAGATATAGCTTGTGCCACACTTTATACCTTCAACTAATCAACATTCTTAAGTGGATCCTTATTCTATACCTACACCAAAGGCCACCTTCACGTGGTTGTGGAACCATGTTGATGTTGGTGATTTGGCATTTCGGGGGGTTATATCTTCACTACGTGGTTCTTGTACAACATTAAATGGGGAAATTATGGTGTAATGCCTTCTCTCCATGGCCCCTTCTTCAGGTTCAAGGGGGTGTGAATAGGGCCAACATTATTTTGATTTGGGTATTCATAACTCTACTCATTAGTGTATCTTGGCCATGAGAGATGGGTATCCATAAACCCACTCATAGTTGTATTAGAGTTGGTTATCCATAATCCTACTGTCATTTGTATTTAGCCTCATCCACCCATGTATTGAGTTGGGTATTTATAATCCCACTCACATTTGTATTCACCATTTCTCTTCATGGATACTCGTTCAACATAATGGGTAGTATTGAGAATGGTGTAATCTTCACATTTGGTCATGATCATATGATACCGTGTCATTAATTCATTTAGTTAGACATTAATTATGGCTAAGGTCATCATTTATTATAATATTAGGTTATGGTTAAGGTCAACTTAGTCAAATTTGATAAGTAGGCTCAATAACCCTCTTGGGGAGTGCACCCTAATGTGGGCCCATAACTTGTCTTGGTAGGATGAACTACTTGAGTTGTGTATAAATACACAACCAAAACCTATTTATAAATCAATTTTTTAATCATTGGGCCAAGTCTCTCCAATACAAGTGGTTTAAGCCTATGTGCACTACATCTTTGTTGTTCTATTGAGGTTGACATATTTTCTCTTTATGTTCATTTATGCATCTCATGTATAGTGCACTCATTATTCAAAATCTTTCTCTCTTTATCACACTCGTGGTTCAGTCCTAACACACTTCTTTACTGCTAGTTTTTTTTATCTTTTTTATTGTATGTTTTGGGGTTGGTGTTATGTTGCATTCGATCCCTTCTTTATGTTTGTGATCTCAATGCATAAGCATTTAAGAGACAAGTTGTGGATTTTCGGGCCTTGGTTGCAAAGTCTTCAAAGAAATGGAAGCAAACTCAAATAGCCCATGAGTGTTTCACATAGAAGCTTGCAAATATCATTGAAATAATAATCATGACTCCATCTCCTAGGAAAAAATCCCTCCTCTTTTTAGAGAAAGCATTGATTGTGAAATTTATGGGGCAGTGGCCAAATAATAAGGTAATCAAACCCTAGTTGAAAAAACACTATATTTCCCTAATGCACGAGTCTTTGGTTATCTCTTGTGTGGTCAAGGTTATATTTCCTTCATGTTCCAACTGAATCAAGAACTTGTTCTTATCTTTAGAAGTATATCATACTTCATAGGTCCATAAGAGCACACCTAAATTGTTGGTTAATAGACTCTAACCTTGAAGTGGCCATCCCTAATACTATTATAGTATGCATTCATATTCGACATTGTTCGTTGATATTTTGGGATGATTCAATCTTCTAAGTTATTAGAAATAGTATTAGTAAATTCATAAACAAGTGGGCACCAAAGGCAAGTTAGTATGCTTGTGTGTGCATATGAACAATAGTTGACTTAGAGGAAGGACTACCTGAGGTAGTATAACTGAATCTGGGTGTCTGGGGCCAACTTTATGAGTTGGAGTGCTAACAACTCTTGTTTAAGTGTAACAAGTGCCATAAATATGGTCACTTTGATAAATATTTTGAAAATATGCAGCCACCTATGTTGTAGGAACAAGAACAACTGATGCAAATAGTGAATAGGAAAAAGAAAAGGCAATGCCCTCTTTAGCCAAACTAGACAAAATCCTCTACTTCGTTGGAAAATTCCCATGCCTCATCATCAACACCCTCAACAAATCGTTAGGAGATCCTTAATGAGGAGGAGGAATGAAAAACAAATGAAGAAGGGGATATTTATATAGATGAGAATGGCAAGGATGTGAATACAAATGTGAAAAAATCTAAAAGGGAAGGAGATAAGCAAGAGAAAAATCCCACTAATGAGGATGCCCCTTCAATTTAGAAAACTCTTCAGGTATCCATGAATCTTGGAATACCATGCTCTCGATGCCTGCTTGAGTCCATACAAGGCCTTTTTCAACCTGCAAACACGTGACTCCTTCCCACTGATATTAAAGCCCTGAGCCTACTCTATGTACACTTCTTCCTCAATTACCACATTAAGGAATGTTGTCTTTACATCCATATGATATATCCTCCATCCCATAATGGAGACTAAGGAAATCACTGCTGTAATGGAAATGTACCTAGAAACTAGAGTGAAAGTCTTCTTGTAGTCCACTCCCTCTTACTGGGAGAACCCTCTCGCCACAAACCTTGCCTTGAACTTATCAATGTTTCCATCTACATGATCATGTTTGATCTTGTAGAGCCACTTGGAACTTACCACTGAATTCTCCTCCAGTCTTGGAACAATTACCATACACAATTCTTCATTATGGAGGTGTACTCTTCCATCATGGAATCCCTCCATACCTTTTGGTATGTTGCCTCCAGATAACTAGAAGGCTCAGAATCTATGATGTTTCCCATCAATTCCATGTAGTTTGGAAACTTATTCGGAGGTCTTCTCTCCCTGAATCTTCTCCTAGGAGTCTCAACATACTCTTAATCATCCCTCAATGTCTGAGTGAACCATTTAGGTCTCTTGATAGAACTAGAAGGAGTTAATGGTTCCTCCTCCTCACCTGAAGGTTGTTTCCTTGAACTGGAAGCCACTAGTGACCTAGGATCAGCCTCTAGAGCTTCCTACTCCTCGTTCTCTGTTATTGGAATAGGCTCATGAGACTTCTTGAAGGTAAATTTCTCCTTGAACTTTACAACCATGCCTCTTCTAGAATGGTTATTCCTCCAAGCAACAATGATGAAAACCCTCTCGCTGTTGGTCCTTGAATTCGAAAGTTGATCTACTATTGTAAACCCTTGAGGACCTCAATCAAAGACACACTCTAATACCATGTGAAATTTTATAAACCCTAAGTAATTGTTGTCCTATGATTCTTTATTAGATAAATAAGATCTCGAATTTACTCAAAAACACAAATAAAATTATGAGCATGCATCAATTACACAAATGGATGGAAAATATAAATAGTGGAAGCAAAATAACTTTTCAAGTACACAATTTTTTTTATACTTCAACTCATTTTATCCTTAATGATCAAAACTTATGAGATGCCTCAAAATTAAGGTTTTCATCCTGTTGGACACTCGGATTTGAACTGGATCTGTCTGTTGGTCACTTAGACCTGCTAGATCTTCTTGTTGGTCACTCAGATTTGCATTAGATTTTCCCGTCAAACACTAAGAGTTGCACTAGATATGCTTATTATATAGAAAAACATTAAAAATAAAATTAAATATAATTTTTCATTAAAAATAATATTTTTTTCAAAAGTTATATATATATATATATATGCTTAGAAGAAATGTTAATGAATGTATTGTTTAATAAATTATTAATTAATTAATTAAATAAAAATAATAAAAAAATATGAATTAATTGATTAATATTTTTTAAGGGGAAAAATATTTTGTAATACAGGCTAAAATGTAAAATGCAATGCAAAGTTGAATTTGTCTCTCAACACAATGCAAAATGTGATCAAAAGATAACACAAAAATGATATGCGACACAAAATCAAAATCAACTCATATGCAACACAAAATCAAAATCAACTCAATAGTAACATGTTTTCTAACACCTCAATATGTATCATATTTTTGTATCATACCTTCAATTTTTTTCACTTAATTAATTAAAAATAATTTTTTTTACTTAATTAATTAAAAATAAAACAAAATATAAATAACTTAAATAATAAGTAAATATCAAAGAAAGGTGATGCTAGTACCCTCTATTAAAGAAGTAGTTATTGGATCATAAAAGGAGATTATTTTCACTTATTAGTGAAGTTTATCATTGGCTCTATATGAAAAATATAGATTAAAATATGCTTGTAAGTCTAATCAAAGAATATTAAAGAAGTAATTCTTAGATATAAAAGGAGATTATTTTCACTTATTAGTGAAGTCTATCATGAATATAGATTAAAATATGCTTGCAGGTCTAATCAAAGAATATTAAAAAAATATTAAAGAAGTAGTTCTTGGGTCTAATCAAAGAATATTAAAAA
This sequence comes from Picea engelmannii, assembly GCA_009831015.1. Lineage (NCBI taxonomy): Eukaryota > Viridiplantae > Streptophyta > Pinopsida > Pinales > Pinaceae > Picea > Picea engelmannii. The sequence continues at coordinate 10,275 of WSFP011283867.1, forward strand.
AATATTAAAGAAGTAGTTCTTGGATATAAAAAGAGATTATTTTCACGTATTAATGAAGTCTATCATTGAACTTATATAAAAAAAAATAGAATAAAACATGATTGCAAGTCTAACCAAAGAACCTAAAAGAGTTTATTACAAGAAACAATAGATTACATTAGATAAATTATAGAGGTTTTTTCAGTTATAGATAGCTTTATGTCAACCTAGAATGTGAATTTATCTCCCTTTGAACCTTTTGTTTGGTTGTCTAGACGAGTTTTGGAGATAATATATAGGATCCTTTGCCAAGTAGGCAATAAAAGAAATCATCATCTCTTATTTCACTTGACTCCATTTCAATGCATTCCTTTTCCATCATTTACATCCCAAACAACTATGCATGTGTATGTTGGAACATACAAATGGTGAATTTGCAGATACATCTTTATTCTTTTTTAAACAAGGCTATAGGTATCATATACCTTCCGTTGTGAGGGTATATATCGTTGTTTTGTCTATGTATAAACATAGTTGAATATTTGGAAAATAAGAAACACATAGTTATAAAATTATTTTTAAAACGTGTGCACATTGCATTTATCACAATTTGTTTTATAAAAACACATTGAGGTTACAACTAGTAAATTTTTTATTGCATTTAAAAACAAATTGAGGCTACATGTACAACTAATAAATTAATTAAGGTTCAATAGCTTATCCATTTGAATTAAAATTGTATTAAGGTCAAATAGCTTAGCCATTTGAATTTTCTAGTTCTCAAGTGACAAATAAAAACGAATAGTTTGACACTCGGTATTAGTTAACAAATCGTTTGGCACCTGGTAGCAAATATGATGGCTTGGGCATTAGAAATATGAATCCATTGAAAATAGATTATGAAAAATAAAAATAGATTCCATATCATAAGAAATGTCTTTGACACAAAGTAAAAAATGCCATGAGAATTGGTGTAAAACAACTGCAATGGGAATTGATGTTGATGTGTGCGAATTACATTGTTAAACAAAAAAGATTCATGTGTATGGATTATAGCTTTGTGGGTTAATTTAATGGGTTGAATAATTAACCATTGAATGGTTGGTCAATGTTCTAGGAATGATACTCACTAAAAAATCATTGGTTAGATATCATTGGTTAGATAATTTTATCACATGTCCATATACCTCACAAGTTTTCATTTCATCAACTTAATCATCTTAACTAAATTTCTTCATTATAACATAATGAATAAATTAACTATCTTAACTATTACATATATTACAATATTGAAAACATATTAACTATTAAATACATTGCATTATAAAAACAACTTTCTCTATTATAACATAGATAGTATACATATTTTACTTTTCATTTTATATTAAAAATAATTCCCTACATCAAAACATAGCACAATATATATATATATATATATATATATATATATATATATATATATATATATTTATTTTATTTTATTTTTAATTATTTGTTTAAGTATTATATTAAAATAATAGTTATTTTATACATAATCCAACAAGTTTTAGAAACTAGTAGATTATATTGCTCGTATTTACTCATTAATACAACAAAACATTAATGAAAGGACCTGTCGTTCTAGGATGCGTGTGCAAGCATTTCATTTCAACACATAGTGATTTGCACAATTGTAAATCAATCACTTCAAACAAAAAGATAAAGTGTCTACCCAATTATCAAACCTCTTTTTAAATCATTTGTTGCAGCGTTGATGTGTTGATTAGTGGCCACATTGCCATTTCATTTCAACACATAGCGAATTGATCCAAGAAGGTAAATTGATAATGGAAAAAAAGTTTCCAAGTATCCCATTTTGTGTGGCCCTCATCTTACACCCATGTCAACGTCATGTGATACTCGTGGAGTTATGCTTCAACGATGAAACGGTGAACCAAAATGGCATTGGGTTAGGAACTTAAAGTGCACCACAAAGAGAAAGATCAATGAAAGTGATATGACCTATTTTTATTTTTGATGTCACCTTGGATGCAATAGCAAGGGAGCTGAAGTTAGAGGAAACATCTTTATGGGCAATTAACACAGGATTAGGAGCAAGTTGGATGTGGACTTGATGTCTTGTAATAAAATATAATTATATAATTATAGTTGAAAATGGTAGTTTTTTGGTTATTTTATTTCTTTTATTTCTTTGGATGTGTTCACTCTTCTTTAGAAAAAGGCAGCGTGATGAAAAAGTTAATTGTCAAAGAACTTGTCTCAAAGAACTGTATTGTTTTGGTTCATGTAATTTGGGGAGGTTTTTCATTCACTAAATTTGGAAGCAATCAAACTCCTCTCTCGGACTCGACTTTTCCAGTAACTTATTTTTTATTGTTTGCATAAGATATTTGTTCAAGAATCCAGAAACATTTATTAACCATTCTAGAGGGGTTTTGTATGCATATGTTGTATGTTTTTTAAAGCAAATGAATACATTCAATGGACTCTTCATGTAGAAGAGGTTTAAAGAGCATTCACTGATGTGTTTTTTATAATGTCAATAAGATGTCCATATCTCCAAGGTTACCTAGAATGTTGATTTAAGGATGCCTAAAGATAATTGTAAATATGCCTTACATATAGTAGTTTTTTAATTGGTTAATTTTGAATTTATTAAATCAATAAATTTTAAATAATACTATTTATGCATACCACATGCTATGTCAATGTTTATCTTCACGTGCTTGCCATCTGGTTCTTATCCCTGTAAGTTGTCAAACAAATCCTATAGAGATGATGAGGAGAAAGAGAGAAAATGTGAAGACCAAGCATATATGAAGGCCATGCCAACTAGCAATAGTATTAACATTGTGAACAACAAACATACAAAAGTCAAAAAGAGAGAAGAGATATGCCTCTCAAATAGAAACTAAACTTGGTGTTCAACTAAGCCAATTTCTCTATCTACATCTGCTTTCAAAAGTGTACCTCCTACTATTGGAAAATAAGCATCCAAATCCACATGTACTACCATATTAATGTCAGGGTAATTTTGTTCATTTAAAATTCTATTATGATAGCAATGTTAGGAATTCCTGAGATTATAATTAATGCATGACTCTTCAAAATTTTAATTTTTTTTGCAATTGATACCTAAAAAAAATTGGAATGATGTCTACAAGTACCTATCTAAATTCTGATGACCACCTGGAGTCTGAAGACTTTGGGATGTCGCCACCAAAACCTACAAGACTTTGGGATGTTTCCATTCGATGTCACCACCCAAACCTGCAACCATTGGAGAGGTGAATATAATCTTATGTTAATCACTATAAATATTTAGGTCTTGAAATTGTAGGTGCAAACCTCAATTTTGATCTATTCATATTGAGAGGTTGGAAGAGCACATGTAATCTTAAATCTTGCACTGCAGTACAAAGGCGCTGAAGCAGGTGGTACACAAAGGTGTAAACCTCAATTTCAATCTATTCATCTTGAGAGGTTGGAAGAACACATGTAATATTTAATATTTCACTGTGGTACAAAAGTGATGAAATTGTTGGTACACGAAGGGAAATGAAGAAGAGGGTACAATGACGATGAAAGAGGTGGTATAATATTTAAAATTGCACTGCAGTACAAAGGCGCTGAAGTAGGTGGTACACAAAGGGAAATGAAGAGGTGGCATGATCTTTAATATTTCACTGCGGTACAAAGGAGATGAAGCAGGTGGTACACAAAGGGAAATGAAGAAGAAGATACAATGGCAATGAAATAGGTGGTATATGAAGAGGGATGAAGAAGGCACTAACATAGGGACCAACAAAAAATTATAGTGATGTGTGTTCCATTTTCACATGACAAATAACAAGGCATGTTATGCCACCAAGAAGAACAAGCGTTCAATGTGCCAGGGCTATTTTCACAATGCAGGCTATGCCACCGGGGAGAACAAGCGTTCAACATGCCACGATTATGGGAAGATGTCCATAGTGATGATATGGTGCATGCAAATTGCCACGACATAGGCATCGACTGCAACAACAGGCTGCAAGAAATAGTTGTTTAATTAATGAATGAAATGGATTGCAGAGGAATTAAATGGAAAGTTTAATACTCAATTATACTACGAGGAAAATTCCCCCTAAACTAGGTCTAAGGAATAGGCAGAGCGGTAACTGCCTTAAAAGACTAACTTATCTCTAATCTACCCCAAAACAATCTAGACTAAGTGATAAGAGAGAGGTAAGAGAAGGTTAAGAAGAGCACCTTGAATCCTTTCAGTTGATGTAGACTTCTTCCACTTGTTGTTTCCTCTTAGATCACAAATCTCCTCCCAAATCTGACCTGTAACAGACCAAGAAAACAACACAACAACATATACAATCTCTAGTAATCACTTATAAGCCTAAATATAGATGTAAATGATCACATAGATAAGAACATGTACACATAAAGTTTTGGTACAAAGATAATCTCTTTTATTCATAAACAATATGAATGGTTACAACTTTTGCTTGCTGACACCACTCTATGAATCAAGTCTGGGCTCCTCTGTCGTGACTCCAAGTGCACCAATCCCACATAGAATTATCACAACCAACATGCCAACATAGGAAGCAGGAAGGGTTGCATAGTGAGAATGAATGGAAGTGAAAGTTGAGGATATAACTCAGAGCATGATGCAAAACTTGGGCAATGAGAGGGAAAGGATTTTGGCAGAGTTTTCTTATTCTCTTGTTCACATCTTTGAATGACTCCCCTAGACCTCTTTTTATATGAGAAAAATATGGTTATTCGGTTTTGGGAAGGGCTACAGGGGGTAAAATAGTTAGGAAACCCTTCATAGCCCGTAAACTCTGCTGAAATACGTGCAAATTTATATTTTTTGCATTTTTTGGAAGTAAACATAGGTCAACGAGCATGCTACATGCGTATGTACGTGGGTGGACTAGCATGAAACACACATATGTACGTTGTTTGATAGTGCAACATGGAACATACATTATCCAAAAAGTTGTTTTTTGAAGGAAACCTCAGTAGTATGATTTGGAAAAGGATGCAAATGGATGGGCCAATGTCTTGGATGCATAGATGTGGCATTTTTGGACTATAACAAATGTATCCCCCCTTATAGAACTAGGATGAAAAATATTTATTACAATCTCATTGGGGGGTGAGAAAGAAGCAATAATTCTTTGAATTCTTTTTCCAATAACATAGCAGATAAATGATATTTGAAATTCAATTTTAATCAATCTTTTTTCAAACTTTGGTTAAATGGGTGCATAAGGGTTGCATATTTTAAATTCAACCATCAAGTAATAGCAAGTCAACGTGAACTTAATAATATATATCATGCATGTCAGTAGGTATAATAATATGCCTTGGTTTTGAATGATTTATAAATTGTAGTTTCCATATTTCTTTTTAGCAACAAATATTGAAGATGTCAACAAGACAAGCTTACAAAGTAGTTACCTCAAAATTGACAATTACTTTAGAAATCAAAAGGAAAATGCATGAAAATACACATGTAGATATCATTCTTATGTTTGGCTTCCACTTTATTCATGTGTTATGTCCAACCAAAGTTTTCTAGTTAAACTTACGATACTCAAAAGGTTAGATCTACCTAGAAATTATATGTGTATGATACAAGGTAGGTCTAATATTATATTGACATGGTCTCGTATGTGATTAGATTCTCTCCAATTTGCTAGAATGAAAAGTAGTATGATGGGAAAAATGCATCCACTTGATATAATGAATGTAAACACTAACAAACAAAAGAGTGGTATGATATTAGATATTTTCAATATTTGAAACGTAAAAATATATTGTTGTAACAATGAATGGATTTTCAAGGGCACCAAGTAAGGGTTTTCTTTCTTTTTTTTGCGGGGGGAGGTTATCTGTGACCCCCCCCCCTAAAAAAAAAGGAAACATAGTATGCTTGGGGATTAGGAAATGAAACCAACAATGAGGTGAAATCAAGAGCAATCTATTAATAATAATTTTAAGATAATTATTCCATTAAATCCTTTTCCAAAACTGCAAACTCTCTACACTCACGTAGAGGATCAAAACTTTGGCTCGAGAATTTAAGAAAGTACACTACTTCCAAGTTTTGAGAATGTAAAATGGAGAGGTAGATGTAGAGGTCAACCTTATAGCTAGGTTGAATGAAGGTTTATACAAGGTAAATGGGAGGGATATATATTTCATTCCCCTCCCATAATATGGCAGTGAATTGTGATAGTTATGACAAATTACATGTGTCATGTTCAATAGGCATGAAGGGATCATGAGTTAAGGATCCCCCACTAATAACTTCATCTCATTCCTCTCCCTCCAGTGTGTGTGATAAAGTTTAGTTTGATGTGTGATTTAAGGTATGCATGTGGTTTTATTGTTATTGTGGTTTGGTTCAATGTTATTATCACTACCACTACTCTTGAATCTAGTAATGAAGGAGCACTAGAAGTAGTCGGAAGTGATATAGTTTGGGATGAAATTTTCTACACACTATACAAATATGAAGTGGCAATGGCCCACTACCATTCCAAAAATAAGTGTTTTGTCCTATGCAATATAAAGGAGGTCCACAGGGGGGTTAAACATTGTGAACACGAGGTTGCTAAAGCACAATGCAATGTGATGAATTCTACCATCCACTAAAGTTGATGGCAAGATGTTAAGGCCAACACCCTCATTCATTATTATTATATTAGTTATGGTTATATCGACTTAGTGGTATATTACATCATGCTCATTTTATCTCCTATTTATAATAAAGTAGATTCATTTGTATGGGCACCTTGTCTTATGCATTTGATATATTTCAAAGGGAGCTTGCCCCCTTGAAGTGGCTTCTTATTCATTGTCTTTTTATCATATTAAAGGTTTGGAGTTACTTATTCTTTATATTTTTTCTACTATTTGGGGAATTTGGTTCATAAAAATTGGTTGCAGAGCATACAATCCTTAGTTGAATCCTTCAAAATGAGTCATCCTACCATTTTCACTATATTTTTTTTAGAGATGTTTTAGACCACAAAATTTTCAATTGGTGAGAAGACATACCAAAGCACCTATGGGAAAAATTCCATATTCTTATTTTCTATACTTTTCAAGTTATAAGAAGTGGAAGTTAGGGTTTTTTAATAGTCCTAAAAATAGTCTCAAACATGTGTTTTGGGTAAAATAGTCATATGTGAATCTAGACATACCCAAATTGAGTGCCACTAGTTTAATTGGAAAGAGGATAGTCCATAGTGTTTCAGGTCCAAATTTCAGAAGCATATAAGACAAATTGGACATGTGGTATGTTGTATAAGTCCACTCTCCTAAAAGGGAAAAAACAACAAGTTTTGGGAAATTTATCATAACTTTCACTTGACACGTCAGAATTTGGTCAAACCCATGACATTGTAGAGAATACATATCAACATAATACAAAAGAAAATTGCATACTCATAGGGGTTTAAATTTTGTATTTACTTAAGGTGGAAGGTCAACCATCAATACAATCTCCAAATTAGGGTTTTAATGATATGTAACTTACAATTGACATAAATTTGATGGAATATATATTTGGGGTGATTCAAAAAATGTGGTAAGATTAAAATATAGACAAACTATAAATAAATATTATTGTTAGCCCACATGAAAAAGGGTGGTGAAAACAATTCTACACCAATTAAATTTCCAAAGAGCTCAACCATGACTCATGAATAAAGTGAATACATACATAACCAACTATCCAATTTGGAGAACCAATTCAAGGAATTGAGTGATAGGTTAGTCACAAATGTTGATTTAGTAAACACACAAAGACAAATGAAAATTAAGATGGAAAATATGGATCAAAATATCGAACAAATGGAATAGAAGATGGTGTCCAAGCTCATATAGACCCTAGATGAGAGGCTCCCTAAAAGTGTTAATGTGATGAAAGGAACTCATGATAATAAATGTAGTATTCACGTTGAACAACCTTTCATTAATAAACATTGTCGAAAGGATTCAACTCTAATATTGGAGATAATCATGGATGGGTTCCCAAGGGTATCCACTTTCCGTTGAATTAAGGAAGTTTGATTGAATAGATATATTTGTATGGGTGAACCAAATAGAGAAACAATTTGAATTACATAATATTACAAAAAATAAGCAAAGGATTTACTTAGCAAATGTTTACTTTGAGAAAAACCCTTATCAATGGTATTAATGGGTTATTAAAAGGAAGCCTCATTCTTATCATTATGCTCGAGGTTTATGTACAAGAGACTTAGAAACACACTATGGAAAAGTTTGGGAACAAGACTACTTCAGTCTGTTGACAAGAATCAAGAACAAAGGTGATGTTGAATATTATAATTCAAAATTTCAAGTATTGCCCACAAGGGTGGATAACATAAGCAACTAACATCTATTGGAAGCTTGCGTAGGTGGATTAAGTGAAGACATTAAACATGAGATTTTATTAAAAAATCTTGAAAATGTTTTGGAAGCTATGCAATTTTATTGTCATATTCAAGCCAACAATAGGGATACACGCAAGTCTACCACTATAACATATGAAGAAAATAGAGATCGATTTATGCCTCATAGGGAAACCCTACCTCAACCTTCTCAAATATCACATAAGGAAATGGATGAAAGAAGAGAAAAAGGACTATGCTTTGGTTGTAATAGAAAATGGTCAAAAGGGCATAAATGTAAAGAAACACAATTGTTCACTTTGGAAAATAATGATGAGGAGGAAATAGAGGCATCTACACAAATGGGTGAGGAAAAACTTATGAACTTAAAAGAGTAGGAAAAATATGTAGAATGTATATTTTTTTCACAAAATATATCTAGATAGGTGTGAAATATATTGTCATGCATTGACAAGTTTTTCAGCACCTCAAGCCCTTAAGATTGCAATATACATTAAGAAGCAAAAGGTCAGAGTGCTTATTGATTCAAGTATTACCCATAACTTCATTGATAAAATATTAGCAGAGTACCTCAATTGTTTTGTGTATTTGGTGACAAATTTTCATCTTTGGTTGCTAATGGGTGAAGTATTGATGATTGAGGAAGTGCCATAATGTTAAACTTAGTATGGGAGATTTAACTTAGCAAGCCCAATGTATGTCATTCTCATAGGAGGAGTAGATGTTTTTCTAGGGATTCAATAGTGGATAACATTGGGTACCATTTCTACAAACTATAATGAATCATTCATGAGATTTGAATTACAAGGAATTCAATATGAACTCAAAGGATTAAAATATGCATCCACTTAGGTTAGCATCTCTCATAGAATGGAAAAGGTCCTGAAAAAGGGTAGTACTGGAGTTATGGTTAAAATTTATTCTATGTAAGTGAAGCAAGAAGATGAAAATATTCCAAAGGAATTAAAAGGTCTTCCAACAAATTCCTAAGGGGATACCTCCATCTAGATTTCATGAACATCAAATTGAAATAATACTTATAAGTACTCCTCCTAATAAAAGGCCTCATAGATATGATTTTTTCGTTCGAGTTAAGCGCTCCTTGAGATTCCCCTAATAGGTCCTAGGGTTCTCAATGCCAACTGTCATGGCCTTGGGCTTGGGGGACCCCCCAACCCCTACCACCGCTTGACCTTACAGTGTTTCAGACGTCGATCTCATTTTATTCAAAGTCTATTAAGGGATCACATACCTCCCGATTCATCAAAAGGTTAGAAGAAATCCCAAAGGTGGCGGTCCACTCCACCTCTTCGTGAACGTTTGCTCTTCGATTGGCTGAAAATGGTTTAATAGGACAATTTACAGGACTCTGGCTGTACCCCAAAGCTATGGCTCTGTGGTTGGACTAGAACTGGAGGAAAACAATAAAAGGTCAACTCTCTACAACATTTTGTGAAAAGGGTTTCTATGTTTTTCTGTTTGAAAACAAAGCATACCATGATCTCATCTTCAGAAATGGCCCATATTTCATGGGGACCAGAGGGATGTACCTGAAAAAATGGATTCCAGACTTCAGTCTAGAGAAAAATATCCCCTCTATTGTTTCAGTATGGGTTAGGCTCCCCTTCCTACCCCTACATCGCTGGCACAACGAAACAATAAAAAACATAGGTAACGCCCTAGGAAGGTTCATTGATCGAGTTGAACCACAAGATGGACTACAATATTGTGCAAGGTTATGCGTTGAAGTGGATCTGGAGAAAGGGCTTCCAGAAGTAATACAACTCATTCTGGATGGTTGGACTTACATCCAAATGGTGGACTATGAACAACTGCCATTCAAGTGCAAACACTATCATGAATATGGTCACTTTGCCAAAAACTGCCCCAAGGCGACCCAGGAGCATCCAAAAAACAAGGCATTTGAACAATGGAAAAAAGAAAAACGTAAAAAAACAAAGAACAAACCAGGGAACCCGCAACAGAAAAGAAAAAGCAACTCTGGACCCCCCTCACCAAGAAAAGGGAAATCTACAATACAGATCAAAGATGAAGCTGAAAGCAACAAGAACAAGTTCGAATCCTTGGAAACCTCAGATCCATAGTTGATCAGCTCTAAGGAAAACACAGAAGAAAACACCCATGATCCGGATGCACTCATTGAGATCCAGGAAGAAGTACTAGACCCCCAACATCCAGTTAGCCATCAAGCACAGGAAGAAGACAACCAAGAAGAATCTGGAGAAGAAATGGAAGTAGAAATTCCAAAGACTGTTCCAACCAAGAAATCAAGAATAAAAACAAATAAATCCAGAAGAGAGAAAGTGACCACTTAGGACAAAGATCTAGGAACCCAACCAACGCTGGAAGAAATCCTCAAGAAAGAAGAGAAAAATGGAAAATCTCATCCAGTAAAGGGGTAGTCTCACCCCTCGAAAGGAGGGGCCACAAAGAACAATAGTAAGTAATGAAGGTAGTCTCCTGTAATTGTAGAGGACTGGGCCAAATGGAAAAAAAGAAGCTATGAGAAAACTAATTAGAACAAAAAAGCCCCAAATCCTCTTAATTCAGGAACGAAACTCTAGGGTGATGAGGCCCTAAGAGAAATGAAACAAATCTAGAATCCTAGTAGCAGAGCGACACTAAGTGAAAGAGGCACCTCAGGAGGGATCTGTATAGTATGTAACACTCAAATCTTAAGGAGGAACATAGAGTGGATTCAAACCATTGAACGCTGGTAAAGCTAAAGCACCTCCAAACAAATATTATCTATCCTATATGCAATGTTTATATTCCAAACAACTTTAGGGAAAAGAAAGATTGTCGGGAAGCACTAATGCAACTAAAATATTTGGATGCTCAAGAAAACTGCATAATAGCCGGGGATTTCAATACTACCTTGCACCAAGGGGAGAAAAAGGGGGGGTCCACTATAAGAGATCAGTTTAGGGAAAATATGGAGGATCTGGTCTCGGATATTGATCTCTTCGACGTCAAGCTCTCTAAAGGAAAATACACCTGGAATAACAAAAGGACAGGGGTGGGACACATAGCCACTAGACTGGATCGCTTCCTTATCCACAACCCTCTCCTCTTCCTCCTGATTGTCATTACCTCCCAAATTGTCCCTTAGGGAATCTCAGATCACCGCCCCATAGCACTCACCTTGGCGAAGGCTGAAAAACTACGTCCCATCCCCTTCAGATTCAACCCCCTCTAGATGGACTCACTAGACTTTCTCCCCTTAATCTCCTTAGCCTGGTTTACTTGGGTGAATGAAACCCCAATGTATATTTAGGAGGAAAAATTAAAAAAAACAAAGCAAGCCTTAAAGGATTGGGCAAAAGCCTCCTTCCTTAGCAAAAAGGAAGAAGTAAAGCGACAAAAACATAAATTATAAGAGATTCATATGGATATTGAAGCCAAGGAAGTCTAACCCTAGCACCTGGAGCAGGAGAAAATACACTTTCAAAACTACTTAAGGGAACTTCATAACGAAGAAAGGGAATGGAGACTAAAGTCCAGAGCCATGTGGATACAAGATGGAGACAAAAAAACCTCCTTTCATAAACATGCCAAAGCAAGACATTATAGAAACTCAATAGAAGAAATAAAAAAAGCCTCCGCGGAGATAATTAACTCTTTCGACGAGATGAAAAACGAGGTCTCTTCTCATTTCAAAACCCTCTATACACAGGATGGGGAAGATAATAAAGATCAAAGACTGAAGTTTATGGATTCGATCCCTCAACTGATAATGGACCAGGACAATCAGGAATTACTAAAGACAATCACTGAAGAGGAAGTCAGAGAGGTAGTATTCCACCTCGACCCAGATAAAGCTCCTGGGCCAGATGGATTTACCCTCCACTTCTACAGACAATGTTGGGGAATCATCAAAAAGGACTTACTTCGCATGATTAGATATGTCCAAGCGAAATGCAAGATAGCAGGAGCCACTAACACCTCCTTCTTAGTGCTGATCCCCAAAGCCAAAAAATCAAACACTTTTGACCTCTTTCGCCCCATCTCCCTCTGTAATGTCTCCTACAAAATCCTTACCAAAACTATTGCCTCCAGGCTTAAACATCTTCTTCTAAGAATTATCCTCCCAAACCAAGGGGGTTTCTTGACTGAAAGACAAATTTGGGACAACATAATCCTGGTCTAGGAAGCAATCCACACCAGTGTAATGAATAAATAAAAAGGAATGATCATTAAAATTGACATGGCAAATGCTTTCGATAGAGTAAAGCACGAATTTCTCTATGTAGTGCTAAGCAAATTTGATTTCCAAAGCCCCTTTATATCCTGGATCAAAGCTTGTATTTCATCCCCGTGGATTTCTCCTTTGATAAATGGTCGACCAACAACGTTCTTCCAAGCCTCAAGAGGTCTCAGATAAGGCTGCCCTCTATCTATGATGTTGTGTATAATCATGACAACAAATTTAAATAGAAGGCTAGAGCAAGAAAGGACCACTAGAAATATCCCGGGATTAAAAATTGTGAGGGGAGTCAGAAGGATAAACAACTCTCAATTCGATGACGACACCCTTCTCCTTGGAGGAGCCTCCCAAATAATGGCCCAAAGAATTAAAATTATCCTGGACCAGTATGAACAAGCTTCAGGAGGAATCATTAACAAAATTAAGATTCAGATCTATGCTTGGAATGTAAAAGTGGGAACAATGGCAAGAATTTCCCACATCTTCCAATTCCCCTTCATGATGGATTGGAAATACTTCAAGTATTTAGGTACGCCAATAAGCATCAAAGCTCTACCTGGGGAGGCATGGTAGGGAATCCTCCAAAAGTTAAAAGATCAATTTGAAATATGGGGAGCCACATGGTTAAACCCAGCAGGAAGGGTTGTACTAATTAAAGCAGTCCTCTCATCCTTCCCAATCTTCTAATTCTTAGCTCTCTATGCCCTGGTTGTAATCAAGAAAGAATTGGCCAAAATCACAACAAAATTTCTATGGCAAGGAGGCCAAGATAATGAAAAAAAATTCCATATGGTTAATTGGGCTATTACTTATGCTCCAAAATAAAATGGGGGGCTGGGAATAAGAGATCCTGAAAAGATAAACCTAGCTCTAGGAGCAAAGGTAATTTGGAAAATCATCACAGGTGGCAAGGAATGGTGGAAGAAAGCACTCTGCAGCAAGTACATGACCACAAACAGAAAAATATGTGTGGAAGAAGTAGACCTTGGAAAAGTAGGCTCGCCTATCTGGAAGCTCATCTGGGAGTCTATCCCACTTATACAAACTTGCCTAAATTAGGATCCAGGAAACGGGAAAAATATCAAGATCTAGGAGGACAATTACTCAGATAGTGGGATTCTCTCAAAAATTCCTTCACTGAATCAATTCAAACATTGGTTGTCCTCTAAAGGAAGATCCACCCTCTTCGACATCTCAAAATGGCACCCAAACGATAATTGGAAAAGTTGGAATCTAGGGGAGGTCCCTCCCCTATTAAGAGAATAAGCCAAGCAATTCCTCCAAAAAATATCCGGATCCGCTCCAGTCCACCTTAGCAAAAAGGATGACAGAAGCTAGGGGAAAGAGGGGTATACTGTAAAATCAGGATACAAGCAGCTCCTAGAAGACAGTGGTATCCCACCCAAATCGACCATTTGGAAAGAGATCTATAACCCAAATAGCCTCCCAAAAATTAACATCTTCTGTTGGCAACTGGCCCACAAAAAACTCCCAACAGGGGACAATTTGAAAAAAAGAGGCCTTCTGGGCCCGTTTAGGTGTGCTCTGTGCACCAATAGCCTGGAAATATCTGATCATCTGTTCCTGCATTACAACTTCACCAGGTAGGTGATGAACAATGTTTATCAGGAATTAGTCCCCCATTTTTCCAAGCCTACAAACACCAGAAGCCTGATAGGAAAATGGGTGAAACCGTATAAAGGTTCGCTCTAGGGAAAATCAAATCTCAGTCGATCCTGGAAGGCATCGATCAAATTTTTTTGTTGGTAGATCTAGTTGGCAAGAAACAAAATATTTTTCAAAAGAAAAATCATCTCCCCCCTGGCAGTAGCGATAAACGCCATCGGTCAGCTTAGTGAATTCTTGTCAATCAAGAAAACATTCACCCTGGCAGGGGCCTCGATGAGAACAGATGAAGAAGCATGGATAAATAAACTCAACCTATAGGATTTCCTTGCTTCTTGTATGACAAAAAACATTTCATGCTGGCAACTTCAGTATACTCAAGAGTTCACAAGCTGGTAAAACTCACAAAAAAATCATTTCCTAAGTTTCGATGGCGCTTCTAAAGGGAAGCCAGGGGAGGCAGGTGCGAGATGGGTTCTTTTTATACCTATAGGACAAAGGAAGATTACTTATTCTTGGAATCTAGGAATCACCACAAGCAATGCAACAGAGGCTTTGGCGCTTCTGAAAGGGACCCAAATTGTGAGGGAACGTCAAATTAAAAATCTAACCATAATATGGGACTCCAAAATGATCATCGGGTATTTTGTCAAGAACACCAACTCAAAAAACTCTGCGCTCAAAAGAACCATTGATAGAACCAGGAACAAAATCAATTGCATGAACACCCACTTATATCACATCCGTCGTGCCAATAATTGGAGAGCCGACGATCAAGAAAAAAAATCAATAGGAAGAGGCAAAGGGTACTTGGAAATCAAGGGAAAGTCCACGTTCCTCGTCCCCCCATAACCCCCAACGATCCATCTCATACAAGTTGTACACTCGCCTAGAAACCACGCACACAGAGCGCTCCAACACAGCTTCCGATATGGACAAACTCCCGACAATCCTAGGAGGCCAATGCATGTCATTAAATCCATAAATGGAGAAAATTGTACGTTGAAGCAAACATGCAGGGAATTTAAGTGCAACAACAGGTTAGTCCCCTGTGGGATCCTGCAAATGAGATCATCAACACCGCGCTCCTCCCCCCCCCATATCTTCTCATTAATGTCACTCACGCAAGCGACCTGGGATAAGACCGAGGTAAGATTTCAGAGCATGTGGAACAACTCACGACAACAATTCACGCTCCAGAGGAGTCACCTTACACGAACAAGAAAGGATGTTGCATGGGAAATTCAGGGCAATCAGTGACCGATTCATTATTTAGAAACCCACAGGAGGGCAAGCGAAGCAGATGGGCTCATAAGATACCAAAAGAGTTTAGTTCCCCCAAGCCAGGGTGCAAATTATAGAATCTATTTATATATATAAATCATATTTATGTTTCTGTAAAAAAATAAAAGGCCTCATAGATGTCCACGTCAACGAAAATAGGAGATTGAGAAAATGGTACAAGACATGTTGAATGAAAACCTTATTCAAACAACATTATTTCATTTTAAACACTAGTAGTGATGGTGAGAAGAAAAGATAATGCTTGGAGGATGTGTCATGATTATAGAGATATAAACAAAATCAACTATAAAGGATCAATTATTTATTTCAATATTGATGATCTATCATATGAGATTCATGAAGTGACTTATTTCACAAAGTTAGATCTTAAATACAGATACTACCAAATCAAATTAGAGAAGAATACATTCTCAAAACAACTTTTAGAACACATGAAGGGGACTATGATTTCTTGTTCATGCCTTTTGGGTTGACTAATTCTCCTTCTACTTTTCAAATCCATATGAACAAAAAATTTCCACCTCATCTTAGGAAGTTTGTTTTGGATTTCTTTGATGATATACTTATCTATAGAAAATCATGGGAAAAACACATTAAACATGTGCATAAAATCCTACATATTCTTGAGAACAATCAATTGTATGCAAAAAGGTTCAAATGTGTTTTGAGGAAATAAGAAGTAGAGTATTTGGGTTATATTGTTTCATGCAAAGGGGTTAAGGTGGACCCTCAAAAGATTCAATCTATCACAAAATGGCCCATTCCTAATAACATCAAGAGTCTTAGTAGATTTTTGGGTCTTACAGGATATTATTGGAAATTTGTTAATAATTTTGCACGCATTGCAGACCCACTCACATCTCTCTTGAAGAAAAATTCATTTGTATGGAATGAAGAGGCTACCTCGACATTCTCACTCTTAAAGGATGCTATGTATTCTACACCAGTATTGGCAACACCTAATTTTGAAAAAACATTCATAGTCAAATGTGACGCATCAAGACAAGGAATTGGAGTGGTATTGATGCAATAAGGGAGATCATTAGCTTTTGAAAGTAAAAAATTCAAGGGAAAATACTTAGTGAAATCTAGATATGAAAAATAAATGGAAACAATTTCACATGCAATAAAAAATGGTGACAATATCTCATTGGTAGGCATTTTAAATTCAAGACAAACCATGATAGCCTAAAGTACTTTTTGGAGCAAATATTGTCGTCAAAAGAGCAACAAAAATGGGTAGCAAAAATGAAAGGCTGTGATTTTTAAGTAATATACAAAAATGGGAAGGACAATGTGGTAGAATATGCCCTTTCCATAATATTTTATATTCCATTATTTCTTCCATTCTTGAGTGTTTGGAAGAAGCTTGTCAGGATTGGTAAGATGACAAAAGTACTGGACAAAACATACAATGTCTAAAACAAGGGAAGAGCTCTGTGGAACATTGGGAGTGGAAGAGAGCTATCCTTTGGTAGAAGGGTAGAATATTTATATTCCCTAAATCAAAGTTGAAGAAAAAAATATTAATGTAATCTCATGAATATCCAATGGTAATACATTTAGGGTTCCTTAAAACACATTAAAGGATCAAAAAATATTTTTTGGGGGAAAAGAATGAAGAAATATATTTAGAAAATTGTAAGAGAATGTCCAGTGTGTTAAAGAAATAAAGGAGAGATAGTTAAGGCTCCAAGGTTACTTGAAATTTTACACATACCTAATCAAATATGGTAAAAGATATCAATAGACTTCCATAGAGGTTTACCAAAAGTAGAAGGTAAGGATGCCATTTTTGTGGCCATGGATAGACTCACAAAATATGCACATTTTTGTAACATTCAAAGTACATATACTACAAGCCAAGTGGCATAAGTGTTCATGAAGTAAATTCACAGAATTCATGAATTTCCTAAAGTAATAGTAAGTGACAGAGATCCAAACTTCACAGGAAATTTTCGGATGAGTGGAATGACACTAGCTATAAGTTCGACATTTCATCCACAAACAGATGATCAAATGGAAAAAATTAACAATTTTTTAGAGGGTTATATTCATTTGTATTCTTTAGACAAGTAATATCAATGGGTGAAGTGGATTCCTCTAGCAGAATAGTGGTATAATACCACCTATCACATATCTACTAAGATGTCTCCATTTAAATCTCTTTATGGATATCTAGCTCCTAGTATTGCACATTTTTTGCAGGACTATTCCAAAGTACATGCAATAGATTTACATATGGAAAAGAATAAATACACTTTGAAAAATATTAAAGAAAAAATTTAAATGGCATAGAACAAGATGAAGCATAAAGTAGACCTACATCGAAGTGAAAGACAAATTGAGGAGGGTTATTGGGTATTTTTGAGACTACAACCTTATAAGCAATCTACTCTAATACAAACGAATAACAAAAAAGTAGCTCCAAAAATTTATGGAGCCCACAAGATTCTTCATGAGATTGGAGAAGTGGCTTATGAGTCAGATTTCCCTTCTTCTCGCATTCATGAGGTTTTTCATGTACCTTGCCTAAAAATAGTTCTGGGACAAAATATGTTAGTGTACACAAAACTTCAAGAATTAGATGAAGAAGGGAAATTGATTCTTGAACCATAAATTTTTTAATATCAGGATTCTTTGTCTCTTTGTAATATAACCATTATGGAGTACCTAATCAAGTGGAAGAATATGCCTCTAGAAGAAGCTACATGGGAAAATGAGCAGTTCATGAAGAAACACCCTTAATTACAAGCTTTGAGGAAAAATATTTTCTAAATAGGGGGGCTATGTTAAGGCCCCAACCCTCATTCATTATTAGTATTTTTAGTTATTGTTAGGTCGGTTTAGTGGTAGGTTACATCATGCTTGCTTTATCTTCTATTTATAATAAAGGAGATTCATTTATATAAGCATCATGTCTTGTGCATTGGATATATTGTAAAGCGAAGTTTCCCCCTCAAAGTGGATTCTCATTCATTGACTCTTTATCATTCTAAAGGTGTGGAGCTACTTGTTCTTTCTATTTTCATTCTATTTTCATTCTATTTGGAAATTTGGTTCATAACACATGAAGAAAGAGACAAAAATTCAAGGTAGAGAACAGGGTAAGGGACCAATATGTACTAGAAACTACAACAAAAATTATGGAACTCAAGGATTTGGAGAAAGAGATTAGTGCACTCATGAAAATTCTTCATTAGAAATACATGGAGCTAGTTTTTTTCTTTGTAGTCTCTATTTGGAATTATTTCAATCCACTTAAACCTCCCTCAATAATTTGTCTTGTCTCCTCCACCTTCAAAATCTATGTCTTATGGCGACTCTTCCCTCTGAGATATTTCTCCAGCTAATGAGGAGGATATGAACATCCTATGCTCTTAAAAATAGGAATTGGTGGAAATCATGGGTGAATTCAACCTTGTAGTTAAAACTAAAGTGGAATGCACTCTAAGGATGTTGCAATGGAGACTTGGGTGGGTCCGAAAGTTGAAGCCCATAAAGGGAAGTTGGATATGAAGCCCATAATGGGTGAAGTTGGATTCCTCTTTAGACAAGTAATATCAATGGGTGAAGTGGATTTGTATATTCTTGTTATATTTTGTTGAGTATTATTGTTGCTTTTTCAATATGTAAGGTAGTATATATACTAGGCCTATAAATGTTTGAACTAGAAGGTTAAGAATAGGGAATTTTTGGATGATAGATTATATGTTTTTGATAGCATACTATGACCGAACTCTAAAATTTTTATATTACAATGTTGTCCAATTCGAACACAACTTTTTCTAATATAAAATACAACTATTATTGTGAAAAGAAACAATGAATAGATATGTCATGGAAAATTGTTTATGATTTCATTCTCTTGTCTTCTTAAATTCATTTCTTCTAAATTTTCAAACAAATTTTAAACAAAACCATGTCAAGTACTCATAAAGGGAGCCTCTTAAACTATTAAAAGAATCTTTGGGGGTCGTATTATGTTAGGATATGATGATAACCATTACTATGTGAGATGTCCATTATGTCAAATTGTAATGTAGATGCTAGATGTGGCGGAATTATTTATTTCAAGCAAAAATTTTGGCTAATGCAAGGCCTTGTCAATGATGTTTCTTCATAGTAGGAGCATATGATATTATGCCACTAATTGTGTTAACTAACAAATTACTTATCTTCTTGTGTTTAAACATTTATATGGGTCATTAGCCTAACTTTACTTGAATCAAAGGAGCATTTCCATCTCTATGTAGAGGTTATACATATACATGGATACAATTGCATAGTTACTATAGTAACAATGACAAGTAAAAAGTTGAAATGTATATGCATCAATCGAAAAACATAGTTCTTGCAACATATGTTTTGGATGCAAGATAACAATATTATTAACAACCCAACTTTCATATTCCCACTATAACCTTTAAGGTCTAGAAATGAAAGGAAAACATATTAGCAAGTGAATGTAAAGTTAAAAATAATATATCACAAGAGAACAAAACTAATTATAAATAGGTAGTTACTCAAGTGTCTCTTCATTTCGAGAGTATTTATTCTTTACTAATGAGGCCATCCACGAAAAGTGAAAGCCTTATCTACCCCACCTCCTACCCCATCATATCACTCTCAATTCCTTATTACCCAAATATAAATTGGCAATGAAATGAAATTTAGATAACAACATAGATGTACATATATATTGTCCAATAATAAAATATTGTACATACATGTATCATTAATACAATAAATATTCTTACTATCTCTTTCTTTTCATTTAAAAAAAATCCAATAGTTTTAGTGTGTGCAATTTCTTGTCCTTATTTTTGTGACAATGGACGCTATTGATTAGAACATAAATTCCACTTGCATTCAATATGAGTAGAACCAAAACCTAGATGAAAAGGAAAACACATCTAAGTGATCTACTTTGTATAATATAAACATAAAAATAATAATTTATTATTGATGAAACTCTCATTAATTACCTCGGACTAGCGACTCACATTCGTCGAAAGTGAAACAATTATTCGTTGACAAAGAAATGATCGTTCATCGACAGAGCAAGGATCGTTCCTCAAAAGATCAACAACCGTGTTTTGAAATAGAAATGACCCTTCCTTCATATAAACACAAACCTTCGTCCAAAGAGAAACGATCGTGTGTCGAAAGAGCAATGACCCTTCCTTCAAATAAAAACAAAACTTTATCCAAAGATAAATGACCATGTCGTCGGCACGCCGATGATAGGTTGTCGGAAGTTTGACAGAGTCTGTATAATTTTTTTTTAAATAAATAAATGGAAAATATAGGTCGTGACGTGGCAGAGGCAACATCATTGGGAGTGGTGTAGCGGTCTTATCACTTCTCTCTCCATTAAATCCATATTATGGTTTTAATACCCCAGGAATGTGTGAAACCTGAATATCTGTTAGCTCGAGAATTTCGATAGCGACTATATAAAATATAAATATATAAAATATAGCCCATGACGTGGCAGAGTCAACATAATTTGGAGGGGTTTAGCGTTCGTATCACATCCCTAACCATTAAAGGCCTATTTCTAACCCTAACATGAGTAAAACCCAGATATTTGTGAGCTCGAGAATGGAGAACACATTAGGTCCAATGCTTTGGTTTCAGAGGCTCGGTCTAGGTCGCACGCTGATTCAAGTGAATTCCCTTCTTCATATCTGGCCCTTCTCTGTGATCAACATCCATCAATCTCCAAGTACACATAAGTTGTGTATGTGAAGGCTATTGAAACTTTGTACATGAAGCTCTTGGACTTGGAAAGCAATAGATTTCTTAGATGTGAAGTTTATTATTTGTTGAATCTATCTGAACTTATTTTCACTACCTCACCTTCCTTCTCTCACCTTCTGCTTATGTTTCTTTTTTCTAGGTTTTTCGTGTCTGGTTTCTTCAAAGATTTCTCTTTGTCAAGATTCCATTTCCCTCTCTCATATCCCTCTTCTTTCATCCCACCCGACCCTTCCCCCTTCCCTATTACCCCGACCCCTCTCTCATCCTTCCCTCAGGACACCATCCTTGATCCCTTTCTATCTGAACCTTCAGACTTCTCTTGGTTTATTTTGACCCATGTTCACAGATCCTCTCTCTTATGTGGCCTTCTTAGATTCGTTCTGTGGACTTGTCAAACCCCATTATTACTCATCTTTGGCAATCCTTTTTTTGTTAATCCTTTAGTGAACTTTCTATAGTGTGATTTCATCATAGAGATTAGGGATAATAGAATAGTGAGCTTGGATATTTCCATTACAACGAATCCAATCTGGGCCAAGGTCAAAGGATATTTGAAGCGTTTTAAGACAACATTGCAAGGAATACAAGAAAAATACACTAAGAATGCATGGAGAATACGCAATATGGAAAATATTGTGTCACTCCTTCTTAACAAAACAACAAAATTTATTTAGAAGAATCAACATTCAAGATCAATGGAAAAAACAATGCTAATTTTGATCTAGAAAACCAAGAAGCTAGAACATGAAATACAACCTCTTCAGGAATATGAAACTGAAAGATAGATACTTCATGAACTACAATCAATAGTAACAACACTTCTACAAAGATTAAATGTGGTGGAACAAGAAAGAAACTATTTCAAAGACAGAGTAGGTGAATCAAAAAGAGGACATGGAGCAAAACCAATGGAAATAAAATTCAATACACTATGAACAGATGGAAGACATGATTGGTACTTAGAAATTGTATCTTAATGCAGTATTTTATATGCATATTTTCATTAGGACCTTATATAAGAATATATGGTAGTTTCACTTCCCAGAATTATAAGTCTTTGTTTGTTTTGTATATTAGTGAGAAAACAAAGCTATGCTCTAGTGCTCTTAAGACTATTTTTGTAAATTTTGACAACTTATTTTCCTATGGTGCATCCTTTTAATTCAAAGTCCTTACGCAGTTCTTGTTTAAAAAAACAGATATACCATTCTGGAAGGGTAGACCATATCAAGAATGGAATCTTTGTAAAGATATTGCTTAAACCCATAGATTTATCGTGGTCTTAGTTTGTCTTATATTTGCATATATATTATTGACAATGCTAAATAACAAGCAAGATGCATTTTATGACTAGTTTTTGGGATTCCAAGTTCCATTATAACTGGTGCACTGGTTGAGACCCCACAAAACAACAAGAATTCAAAACCATTCAAAATTACCTGAGATATTACTTATCCTTGGAGGAAATTCAATGAGATCTTCAAGTTCATACCATTTCAATTCTTAGTCCCCATTAAAAGATGAAAGTATTGTACTCAAAGGGATTTTCTCATCCAACCCCTGTCATCAACCCCATCTTCTCTAGTGGTGAAATCGTGGCAAGCACCCCTGGCGTCGCTACAATTAGTAAGTGTGCATTTAACATTGTCAATGGAAAAGTGGAAAAAAATAAAGCAAATTTTCCTTGCATTAAAAAATTATATATTCACACTAGAGTCTCCATGGTTTGATTGCCTTGTGATCAAATAAAATGTTACTCGCTTAATATTATCATGACAAAATTAAAAATAACATACCAAATTATTGATAACGTAAATTAACCAAACCTGATTTATTTGGGTGCTTCACAATTGAACGTCTTCAATGGATTAAAGACCTGCAAACAAATTACCACGAGTTAAATGCTAAGAATATGTCCATCCATTATTCTATATACACTCTGATGCAAAATAAATTTCTAGTTACCTCTATCTTTATAACACAAGTCCATCAAGTAGTGAGCCTTATTCTTTCCTTCTGCTACATGGTGCCGAGGTATGCATATTTTTCATCTAGTATTTTCTCCCCACTGATTATTTTCTTTGTGGAAAGAAACTCGACACTCATTGCATCCATACCATGCTTTATAAATTCTTCTGCATCTCCATACCCATTATCTTCAACATACTTCATACCCATGCTCTTCAACATGCTAAGGGTGTAAATGTGGCCTCATTACACCAATCTAGTTGTTTTTCCATATTTTCTGGGATCATGTGCATTGGGATATGGCCATGTCCTTCATTCATAACATGCACATTCTTCTCCCAAGCACGATGAGTGAGATCGCCTTGAGTAGAAATTTCTACAAATTGTGCAACATTGTTTTCATCATAAATAGAGCTAGGCATCAAGTGATCTCCAATAGAAAGGGAAATATCATATTGATTACAGATGTCAAGTATTTCATCCCAATGCTCATAAGAAAATTTCTCTTTAAGATATTCCAAACACCATTTTTCATGGACAGAGCCTCCTTGAGACACAATTCCATTCATTTGCTTTGCAATCAGCGAGATGTACATTAATAAGGTCCTATATGCACTGAAGCAAGCACCATGTGCTTAGAAAGAATGGAATTATGAGTACTTGTTGAATTTGGGCTTCACCAAAAACTGTTGTAGATACTAACCTTTACTCTTCATTTGATAAATCCAATATGTTAGTGTTGGTCATATATATGGATGCCCTGATCCTTACAAGTCACAATGAGAATTTGATAGCATGGTGCAAGGGGAAGTTGAGCTCTGAGTTTGATATGAAGGACAATCACATAGTTGCAATAAGCTTGAGGTAAAATATGATTTGTTTATTGCTTTTGACATGATTCATTCAGGTTTCTTACATTATTGTTTAGTTGTAGAGTGTTGACAGGGTGCTTGGCTTACCAAAAAACATCCCATTATAACACTTTCCTTCACTAAAGAACATATAAGATAGGAAAAGGTACAACTCGTGAAACAATATGGTTTATGATGGATACTTGTTGATTTAGAAGTAAAGCAGTTCCAGACAATTGTATTTTATTGTGATAATAAAAGTGTAGTTGGAAAAGAATCTAAATTTCATGCCTAACTAATTATATGGAGGTTCATCATCACTAAATTCAGCTGTTGGTTGGAATTGGTGAGATTGATTTGCAATATTGTGCAACATAAGAGTAGTTTGCATATATCTTCACCAAACTGCTTGGTCTAGATAAGTTCATAAAATTTATAGGCATTGTATCTCTAAAGAGCAAGCATGGGACAACTACTATACCGAATTGAGAATCTCTGAAATAATTGCATAAACTAAAGTTAAAATCCATGAAAATTAGATATATGAAGATCTATCAATGTGCTCAAATAATATAAGAATCATTCTCCATAAGAGCATGGAGGATTGGGGGCATTAATAATGGTCATATTATGTTTTACTTTATAAAAAGTTAATACTAGTTATAAATGTGATTGACAGGTTATTCATAAAAGGTCAATGCTTAGTTTGCAATAAAAGGGCATTAATAATTTTTGAGTTTTATGTAGGTAGTGTTGTTCCTAAGATGATTCCTAGCTAGGAAATTATGTCAAGGCATCCATAATGATTTGCAATTATTTTGAATTTTTATGTAGCTAAACAAAGAACTTATGTAGTGCCCTAGAATTTATACTTAACTATCAATGGATATTTATTACATTATAAAAGGCTTGTTTTCACTCTCTGAATTGATTGGAATTTATCAATATGATGGACAGTTGAAAAAGAAAGAAACAATGAAAAGATAAATAATGTATTCAAATTGAATATATATTACTTATCCTTCAATGGAAGAAGCAAACAGAACTATATCCTTGTGATGAATATGTTTTAATAAATTTTAAAAGAAAATTTATCTTAAAATTCAAAGGCATAATAATCAAACATAGGTCATAGAAACACTTACAATGAATCAATTGAAAGCTATGTTTAATGATTTTCCTTTGTTTTTTCAACAATGGTTGTTGTACCAAATGGTCACACTTATCACACATATATAAAGAAAGAAAATGATTATGAAAACTCAGAAGCACATATTACTCATAAACACATAACCCAAATCATGAAAACAAGAATCTTTTAATCTCTGTAAATGAAACTTTTCAGTAATAATTGTTTCTTCTTGAGCCTTGCAGCTAAAAAACAAAAGTCCCTTTACATTCCAATCGAGTGCATACTTGTAGTCATATCACTTGTAACCAAAATTGGTTATGCAAGTTATTTAAAAGTCAACAAAAATTACAAAAATAAAATATTTTTATAACATAATCCCTGGTTTTTTTGAAAGTTGTTTGCAAATTCATTCTAATTGAATGATTCTATCCCAATCCTACATTGTTGGATATTTAAAAGTCATCCTTTTCTTATAATAAATATCCACTTTAGTATACGTTTCATATGTTGGGGTAGTTACAAATAAATTTCTAAGTTGCCATAAAAGGAAGAAGTCTTCGTCCAGAAGGTAGAAAATTATTTGACCTTTTAACATTCTTGTAATTCCTCCGATTTTACTTGTATCCTCTCTAGATTTTATAAAAAAATGCTGGTAATTTTGAAGAGAGAATACATTTCTCTTTTTATCCCAACATTCTGGTAAACCCTTTTCAACCATTTTATTGTAAAGGCTAGAAAACCATTCAACATTTCTATGTAAAGGAATTAATTTGTTTTGAGCTTGTTGAATTAAGTTTCTTTTTGTAAAAACCTTTTCAATATCCATGACCATGTTGGTTCGATTTTTAATTCCTTTTTTACTCAATTCCTCATTTGATTTGGAAGTAAGTAACTTAATAATTTTGGTAGTTTTCTTAGGTATGTTTCCTAGCTCTTGGAAAGCAACTTTAACATCTTTGTCCACCTTCCTTGCAAAACCAGATTCTTCATCCATTATTATGATATAATCCCAAATTTTCATGATTTCCTCAACAATTTTGTCCCAAAGCAAACATCTAGCTCCTATCAAATAGAATTTTCCTCCTAATTTAGTTTTCAACAACTCATAATCCTCTTGTATCTTAGCCTTAGCTTGTTGATAACTCTTAAGTTGTTTATCTCTTTCTACAATTTGATCTCTGAGAATTTTTATTTCATCATTTTGTGTACACACTTCCTTCTTAGATTTTTCCAATTCAATTTATTTAAAATTTAGCTCAGATAAATTCTTAACTAGATCATCTGATGAATCTACAGATGTTGAACCTTGTGATGATGAAGATCCTTGTTTCAAAATCTGATTTTTTTTTCATATAATTTGATTTGTTCATTCATGTGAGCCATTCGATTTAAAAGTTGGTCTTTTTCTCGTTGGATTGCTTGTAGCTCTAGATTCTGCACATGATCAAGATCAACCAAATGTAGCTTTTTCTTTAGTACAAGGATCTAATTATATTTTGAGCTCATTATCTATTGCATTGGTTCCTCATCCTTAGAATTTTCTATTAGTATTAAGAGTTTCTTATGCAAATCATCAATCCTTATTTGCTTTGTCCTGGTAAGTACCTTTTCCTGTCTTAGTGGTTCCTTCAATTGATTGTTTACCTTTTGCAATTTCTTCATACCAAGAGTAATTTGGATGACATATCTACTCACCATTTCTCTTGTTTGTCTAAGCAAGTCCATCTTGTCAACTATATGAATTTGTTCAAGATCAACCGAAGAGTTTGTTTCTCTATAATTGTCAACACTTATAAGGCTTTGATCAATTGGTTCTAATAGTAACAAATTTAATCTTCCTTTTTCAAAATCTAATGCAGAAAATAATATAGATTTAGAAGAATCTTGATCATGCTCAGGGAAATTTTTTTTCTTGATCTCTACATTTTTGTCCTTCATTTTGTCATAATCTGAAAATATATATTTTTGGCTTGTTTTCTGAAGTTTCTGCACCTTCTTGATTCTGAATGTTATCAAAGATAGTTGATGGAAGAAAATCTATTGTAAAAGCAGGTTTATTTTGAGTCTCTTATGATGTATCTTCTATAACTTGAATATCTTCTTCTGAAATTTCCTGTGTGTTTCCTTCAATCCTTTGATTCTTCCTAGAATGCTCATCTTCTGACTCTGAGACGGCTTGAAGCTCCTCTAAAAAAATTCTTTTAAATGATTTCTCTTGTTGTTGGGGTGTGTCAATGACCATTGTCTAAGAAACCTGAAATAGATTATGTATTTTACCTTGAAGAGTCTTCTGAACATACTTCCAACTATACAGGTTCATTATCTTCCCCACTTGAGGTTTGTTATGGTGCTCATAGGAAGTTAATTCAAGCTCTTGTCTTTTGGATGATATGATTCCAAAAGGACCATATTGTTGATATTGTGGTAGTTGCGGGAGGTATTAACCTCCATATGTAACCTTTGACTAGAATAAAATATTCTGGAAGCAAGAGAAACCCTAAATAGATGTGTAAAAACCCTAGAAGACAAGTCGACTAATTAGAATAAATAATATTAAAGGATTACCCTCTAGAAAGACAAGTCAGCCTAGACATGTGACAAGAACCACAATAAATAGGAGGTGCTCTAGCTCATTTGTACATACTCACCTCACTCACTCTCTTAGAAAGGTGTAGCACAAGTTTGGAGCTGCAACTACAAGAAAGGAAGGTGGATCATCTGGGGTGTTTCTTGGTCTTTCTCTCTAGCACTATCTAGCCCAAGACGTATGCCCTACCTTCTAGTATTTCTTAGTGGTATTATTGATGACATTATTGGTGGTATTATGATATTCTTAGTGGTATTCTTGGTGGTAGCCTAAGAAGTGCAACTGCAACTGCTGCAGTTGAGTATTGTCCTTTTATTAGGTTGTTGCTGCAGTTGGATGGTGTTTTATGGTTCCATCTCGTGCTACTGCTGCAGCTAGGGTTTAGCTATTGGTTCTAGTATGGATTTCTGGAATCATTCTATCTAGCAAAGGTTAAGGTGCTCGGGGGTGGCTGCATGCCTATGGATGGGTGAAAATAGTGATATTGTCTATGGTAAAATGAGCACATCGAAATATTATAATAGGTTATGGGCCCACACTACCTTCAAAACAGTCTAACCGTTGGAAGGTAGAGTGGGACTTCTTTGTCAAGCTCGGTGTAGCACCAGTTGCAACTACAACTAGGGTTTCTGATTTTGCAGCTGGAGAAAACCCTAATCTAATTCATTGGGCATTGTAAGTGAAGCATTGGACCTAATGTTTGGGTATTCTAGTGCACCCTAGCCTAGCACACCCTCTGGTTCCCTCAACCAGTAAAAATGTCAAGTTTGATTTTTTGGTCAAAGTCAAAGTCAAAGGGCTCGTCAAAGTCAAAGGTTGAGTTTTGGTCAAAATTGATTTTGTAGTCAAATTTGAACTTTTAGAGTTTAACTTGTTTTAATCATTGAACCTTTTTTATTCAGTTTCTAACCTCTTCTTGTCAAGATGGTGCCTAGTTTCAGATTAGAGGACAAGTTTAATGGTGCTAAAAATTTCAAAGGTATGCACTTGTATATGCTTTTCAAGTTATATCATCCAACAAAGTATGAGTGTGTTTGTAGGGGATGTAGAAGAGACCTTATCCAAGCCATGATATTGGATTCAGTAAATTCAGAGGAACAATCACACCCTTCCTAGCAGTTGAGTCTCTAGGTTCCAGGTTTGATTGATCACATTGTTAAGTTTCAAATTGCACATATCAAGTTTGATAGTTGCTACAGTACAAGTAAACACTATAGTTGTGACAACAATCATTGAAAGGTTCTATTATTGCTAGGTATACTTGGTTGCATGTAAGTACTATTGGTTGCATGTGACCACAACCTTTGAAAGGTTCTATTATTGCTAGGTATACTTGGTTGCATGTAAGCACTCGTTTTCAAAATGAACTAACATCTCCTCTAGGAGATATTTCTTGTTTTTCTCCCAAGAAGGTCACCTTGGTAATCCTATGATGACTACCATCCTTGTTACCATAGATATGTTCTTATGAAAATGCTATTGGAAATACTTTTTCTCTTGTTGTTCTTGTTTCGGGCAGGTCACAGGTGATAGCTTTAAGAAGGCGCTACATTGACAATTGCAAACATGGAGTATATGACTCCATCTAGTGGTGAGGCAAGTAATCTCACCAAGTACCAATTCTAAAGGAAGCATGTAAATCAAAAGGAGTTTTGGATATGATACACTCATATGTGTGTGGAATAATGTCAACCTCCTCACTAAGCGGATAAAGATCTTGAGGTTCGATAATGAAGGGGAATACACCTCCAAGGAGCTCGTTACCTTTTGTAAAGCAGACAGGATTAGGAGGGAGATAATTGTCCCACATAATCCTCAACAAAATGGTGTGGCATAAAGAAAGAACTGATCCATTGAAGAATATGTTAATTCAATCATGAATAATCAGAATCTATCCATGTTTCTATGGGGAGAAGCAACTATGACAATCGTATATGGTCAAAATAATAGTCCTCATTGTATATTGAAGAACATGACTCCAGAAGAAGCTTTATCCAGAAAGAAGCCAAGTGTTGAACACTTGAGGACCTTTGGATGTCCTGTCTATATTCATGATCCCAAGGACAAAATAAAGAAGTTGGAACCTTCAGGAAAAAAGGGAATATTCATTGGGTATAGTAAATCATCAAAAGATTATAGAATCTATGCTCCAGGTCAACAAAAGGTTGAAATGAGCAGAGATGTGAATTTTGATGAAATATTGGCTTCAAGAAATCTATAGAAGATTCCATGGATCCCAATGATGAACAAGAACATGAAGGTCCCAAGGAAGAAACTACATGGTATCCAGAACATATCAATGCATAACCTTCCACATTTGAAGAATAAGTCAAGAAGAAATAATGGAAGGAAGCTATGATGGAAGAATATCAATCCATCATGAAAAATTATGTATGGGAATTTGTGCCTATACTTGAAGGAAAGTATGTAGTCACTTCAAAATGGGTTTACAAAATAAAACATGCAGTAGATGGGAGTATCAATAAAGTACAAGCCAAGAATCATGGCTAGAGGGTTATCCCAATAGGAGGGAGAAGACTATGATGAGACGTTTTCTCCAGTTTCCAGATAGACCTCTATTAGAGCCATCATATCTCTTGCAACATCCGTGGGTTGGATTTTACATCAGATGGATGTGAAGACTACTTCTCTCAATGGATTAATTATGGAAGAATTATACATATAGCAACCTCAAGGTTTTGAGGTACACTTGAGAGAAACCCATGTATGTAGATTAAAGAAGGCCTTGTATGTAATCAAGCAAGATCCAAGAACTTGGTATGCACGAATTGACAATTACTTGACGAGACTTGGATTTTCCAAGAGCTATGTTGATCCAAACCTTTATTACAAGGTTGTGAATGATGCACCTGTTATCCGACTACTATATGTTGATGATTTGTTTTTGACAAGTGGAGAGCATCTCATTACTTAGTGTAAGAGGGAGTTAGCCTCTTAATTCAATATGAAGGATCTCGGTCTCATGCATTATTATTTGGGACTATAATTTTGGCAGAAGCGTGGTGAAATATTCCTGGGGCAAGTGAAGTGTGTTGTAAAGATCCTTCAAAAGTTTGGAATGATGGATTGCAAATCCATGGAAACTCCCATGGTGACAGATCTGAGGAATTTGATATACTCTGATTCTGATCGAGTAGATTCATCCCTGTACTAGAAATTGATTGGATCATTGATGTATTTGGTTAAAACCCATTCAGACATTTGATTTCCTATGAAAATGTTGAGTCAGTTCCTAGTGGAACCTAGACATGAGAATTGGATAGCTGCAAAGCACATTTTGATATATCTTCGTGGGACGCTAAATTATGGTTTGAGATATGCCTCAAACAGTGATGTACAACTACATGGATTTACTGATTTAGATTGGGCAGGGAGTGCAGATGGTAGAAAGAGTACTTCTAGTATATGTTTTAGTTTGGTCTCTATTATGATATCATGGGCTAGCAGGAAACAAAAGTATGTTGCACTCAGCACTGCAAAAGAAAAGTATATTTCAGCTTATGATGATTTTACAGAAGCAATATGGCTCTGTAAGATGGTTCCTGAACTATTTGATCAGGCATTGGATTTGACTTTGATATATTGTGATAATCAGATCTATGTGAAGCTTTCAGAGAACCCTGTGTTCCATGACAGGTCGAAGCACATTGAGATCAAGTACTATTTTTATTTGTGATAAATTCTAGAAGGGAGAAGTGATTCTCCAGTACATCTCCACCGATGAGAAGACAACTGATATTTTGACAAACCTTGTGTCCAAGATAAAGTTTTCATACTTTAGGGACAAGATGGGACTTGTGGAGATACCTCCCTTGGTTGAAAGGGAGGATATGGCTTCCTAGGTTGGGAGGGAGTTCTTATATATGGCATCATGGATAGTCAATGTGTTGGTGGACATACATTCTCCAGGTGGAGAATGGTCCAGGCAGCACAAATTGTTGGTGGACAGACATTCTCTCTATGGAGAATGGTCTAGGTTGATATATTGTTGATGTACCATGGACAAATATTCTCCTGGGGAATTTCCCAGACAAGTATAATGGACAACTATTCTCCTGGGGCATTGCTCAGATAGGTAGAATTGACAACTATTCTCCTGGGGCATTGCCCAAATAAAAAGGCCTCCTTGGTATATATAGGATACTAGGAAGTACAATTACAACTAATGGACCCAAGCCGACATAAATAAAATAACAATACTAATGTAATATTCCCCAATTAAGAGGTAATGTTCCATGAATTAGGGATTAACATGCCCCTCCTCTCCAGACAAGTGCTTTCCTCAACAATTGAGTAGTTTTGGATGTTTTTGTATAAAAGACTCATCTTCCCACATGGAATCTTTAGCAGGTAGTTTCTTCCACTTAATTAGATACTCTGAAATTGATGTATTCTTCAGCTGGCAAATTCTTGTGTCAGTGATAGCTTCAAGCTCCAATATTATTTTTCCTTTTTGTCAAGTTTTGGAAATATAGTTTGAACTGGGAGCTTGTCACCTGTAACCTTTTTTAAGAACAAAACATGGAAAACAAGGTGTACTCGTGAAGATGCAGACATCTCCAATTTGTATTCCATAGTACCAATCTTTTGCAACATCTTATAAGGGCCATAGTACTTCGGTGATGATTTATTATCCTTCTTAGCTTGCTTGAGGGACATTTGTTTGTATGGTTATAGTCTTAAAAATACCCAATCCCCTACTTCAAAAATTATTTCACTTCAATGTTGATATGTTTGTTGTTTCATGTGATTTTTTTCCATGATAAGGTTGTCCTTTAAGAGATGTATAACTTGTTATTGATGCTCGATGTGATCTTCCACTGCTTGAACCTTATATTTTTCTTTTAGAAAATAAGTGATGGATGGTGGTTGATATCCATAAAGCGCCATATATGATGTCATTTTTGTTGCAGTATGAAAGGAAGTATTATACCACCATTATTCCAAGGGTAACCACTTGAACCATTGTGTTGTTTTATCGGAGACAAAGAAACGAAGGTATCCTTCAAGACATTTGTTCACTATCTCAGTTTGTCCATCAAATTGAGGATGATAACATGGGCTATGATCCAATTGAGTACCCAAACAAGAAAATATTTTGTCAAAAAATGTCCAATGAAAATGGGATCTCTGCCACTTACAATAATCTTTGGGCTTCCATGTAGATTTTGAACTATCTCCATGAATGTAGTAGCAACTGTACTGTATTTGAAAGGATGAGAGAGTGCACAAAAGTGTGCTTACTTGGTAAGTCTATCAACAATCACCATGATTACACTATTTCCTTTAGACTTTGGTAACCCTGTGATGAAATCCATGGAAACCTCCTCCTAGCGTTGACTTGGAATGGCTAATGGTTGTAAAAGACCTGGGGTATTAATTGTTTCCACCTTATTTTGTTGGAAAACCAAACATTCTGCCACAAACCTTTGAACATCAGTTTTAAGGCCCTCCCAAAAAAATTCCCTCTTAACCGTGTGATAGGTTTTCAAAAATCCTGAGTGCCCTCCTATCGAAGAGGTGTGCAATTACAAAAGTACCTTTTGTTTGAGTTGGGAGTTCTTAAATAAATATAAGCGATCTTTATACCATAGTGAATAATTTTTCCATGTAAATGTATCGGATGCACTGGAATCCTATTGCAACCTTTGAATGAAAGTCGACACTTCTTCATCATTCTTCCATTCATCCCTTTCTTTTGTTACCCAATTAGGTTGGATGATAGAGATAGCACATAGAAATGACTCAACATCTTCATCCTTTCTTGAGAGTGCATCTGCCACAACATTTTGCTTCTCTTTTTTGTAGATGATTTCAAAGTCATAACCCAACATCTTGGTCGCCCATTTTTGTTTCTCTTCTGAAGATAGTCTTTGTTCCAAGAAGTATTTAAGACTGTCATGATCTATTTTTGGTATATCTTCTTCCTTTATTCTAATATGATGATACCCTAAATGGAGATCCAACTTTGTGAAGTATATTTCTCCATGTAGTTCATCTAACAATTCATTAATGATGGGAATGGGAAACTTATCTTTAATGGCTATATTGTTGAGCTCTCTATAATCCAGACACATACATCATGAGCCCTCTTTCTTGAGTACCATTACCATCAGTGCATAGTAATAATTTTGGCTAGGTCTAATAATTCCAGCCTCTAACATTTCTTCAACCATACGCTCAATTTCACTCTTCTAGGCATAAGGGTGTCTGTAAGGATTGATGTTAGGAGGAGAACTCCCATGAATTAAGTGAATAGTATGATCATGATTGCGAGTGGGTGGAAGACCTATGGGAATATCTTCAAATACTTTGGAATTCTTATCAATGATACCTTAGATATCTAGGGGAATAGATGGCTTAGATGTTTGAACATTCAGTGAGCATAGTTTTACAATTACACCATGATGCCCCTTTTTCAATAATTTTGTCATGTCATTAGAGCTTACCACCTTACTAGGTTTCCCTGTGATACCCTTTAACTCAAATTCCTTTTCCTTCCAATGAAAATTTCATAAAAAGTTCTTGAAAATTAAAATCCACTGTTCCCAATGATTGTAACCATTGGATCCCTAGTATGAAATCAACACAACCCATGGGTATATCAATCATTGGACCATTCATTACATATTCCCCCATAGTAAGATTGATCTTATGGGATTTTCCTAAGAAATTTATAGTTCCTCCATTTGCAATCATTACTTGAAACTATGGCGTTGGATATATAAAGCAATTGGGAGCTTTGGATAATTTGCAGTGAATGAAATTATGAGTACTACCAGAATCAATTATCCCTATTACCTTTTTATTTTTTCTATATCCTTCGATCTTAAGGGTTTGAGGAGTTTTAATTCCAACCAATGCATGACATGATATGGTGGGAGTCATTTCTTCAAAATAAATCTCTTCTACATCTTCATCTTGAGATGGTTGTTGTTGTTCTTCTTCTTCTCCTTCCTCTTCACAATCTATGTAGAATAATTTCTTCTCATGACACTTATGTCCCTTACTGTACTTGATGTCACAATTAAAGCATAAACCTTTTTATTTTCTTTCCTCCAATTGTTGAGGTGTTAACCTTGTAGGTTGAGATGGTTTAGAAGAAGGAACATTATTCTCTCGATAGATGTTAGGGGTGGTCCCTCTAGTAGCCATAGCCAAATTTTTATTTTCAACATTTCTCGCCACCCTAAACACATTCTCCAATGATTTGGGTTCCCAAAGGCTAACCTCATGTTGAATGTTATCCTTTAAATTTCCTATGAAGACATCAATAAGGTGCTCATCTAGAATATTTGTTACCTTTATATTCAATCTTTGGAAGTTCTCAATGTGCTTTGCAACTGAACCCATTTTCTTGAGATTTATCAATTGGTTGAAGAAGATATTGCCTCTTGTATCCTCATAGTGTGCTATCATTTCTTCTGTGAAAATTTTACAAGCGACAAGTGATTTGTGAGAACAAAGACATCGATACCATACAAACTGATTAGGTTCTAAATATAAGGACACAGTTCATACCTTTTGTGTTTGAGGCACATCATGTAGATCAAAGAAATTCTCCATATAGAGTATCCATGTGATTGGATCCTTGCCATCAAACTTTCTCATATCGATTTTAGGAAAGTGGTTGGTCTTCAACCCAAAGATGGAGTTTCTCCATTCTTGATTCATCTTCCTTGTGTCCTCATCCTGAATTTCATGGGATACATTTTCACTTTCAGGTGGCCTCTCTATTATAAAAATTTTCAACTCTTCCATGATCTCCTCTTTTAAGCCATCCATCTTAGTATCCATCATCACTTCCATCTTAGCTTCAGTTGAATCCATCATCCTTTGTAGTTCATCTTTTCTTACTTCCTTCTTTTGTAAATCATCTATGTCCTTGCACATTTCGTCACCTTCATCAAGAGTCCAAGAAGGAAAGTATGAGGGATTATTTGGTGTAGAATTTCCCTTTTTTGGTGGCATGTTGGCCAAGTATCACTGCAAGGTAGGAATTCCTAATTGGCTTGGGAAGAGGTCCTCACGGAAAAGAGAGTGTTAGGTGCTATAGCTCTCTGATATATGTGCATGGTCCAACAACAATACTTGACCCAATATATCAGGGTACTAACTAAGGAGGATTGACCATGCCCTTAGTCATACTATTTGACTACCCAGGTACTAGAGAGTGATCTCCCCAAGTGTTGTTCTTGGTGTACTATAGCAAAAATATGACCAAATGGTTTACTCAGTTGGTCTTAGGATTCTAGGGGTCTCCCGATATACATCAAGTACATGGGAGCTCAAGTCCATAGTAGTGTTGTCTAATGTGCAATCGTTCGAAAGGGCCTTTCGATATACTCTAGGTACATGAAAGAACCACATAGTCCCCAGGTTGTAGCATTGACAAGTAACGACAACTCCTATGTTTAAATACGTTGGAATACATATGTACCTAAAAAACCCTAATATTCTCCCAAATTTATGTGATTCCTTTTAACCGAATTTATTACACTTTTTGAATCACCCTAATTGGATCTTCTAGTCAAAAGATATGAAAATTTCCAAAAAACAACACACCTTTTAGAACCCCAATTTGGAGACTGTTTTGCTACATGACCTTTATTCTGTTGTAGTTATGAAATTTCAGCCCTTTTGAGTCTAAAATTTCTTCTTGGGGTATCGATGTGTCTTCTTTCCAACCCCATAGGTTAGACCAAGATTGGATTCTCCAATAGAATTTTATGATAACTTTCCCAAGATGTGCTTATTTTTTTCCCTTTCAGGAGAGCGAACTTGTACGGACTGCCACATGCCACTGTCTTCACTTCAGAACTTGAAATTTGTACCAGTAAAACTTAGGTCCATACCCTAACCAATGGAATGGGTCTCACTCAATTTGGAGGTCTATAGCTTCATATATAATAGTTTTCCTAAGGACACATGTTTTATATTGAAATCTGGACCAACCAAAAATCCTAATTTCCTTAGGGAATAACCTTCATAGTACAATGAATAAAGGGATGAAATTTGTACACAAGATAATTCACTATTCCTCCTTCACACTGTAAAAAATTTAGAACCTGAAACAAATCCAAAAAAAATTGGGAGCAAAAATTCCAAGAAGACTTGTTTCATACTAGTTTCAATACTAGTCAAAAACCCTAACTTGAACAAAATGTATCTCCAAAAATATAACGAACCAAGATCTGAAATTTGGACCCAAGTTATCTCTATATGTCACCTCTACACCATATAAATTATAGATACTGAAACCCTCCAGAAAAAAAAATAAAAATGTAGCGAAAATTCCAAGAAGACTTGCTTTGAAGAAGCCAGTCCCGAGGATTGTCTAGCTCTGATACCAAATGTTAAGAACCATATATCAAAATAGCATAAAAACCTCAGAATAAGTACTCAATGCCTTGAAAAAGAGAGAAATTTAGTTAATAATCCTTTTTGAGGGGGAAACCTCTTTATACATCATATGAATTCACAATTACAAGATGATTCTAAATGAAAAGGTCTCCTTGGTATATATAGGAGACTAAGAGGTACAATTACAACTAATGGACCCAAGACCACATAAATAAAATAATAATACTAATGTAATATGCCCCAATTAAGGTAGTGTACCATGAATTAGGGATTAAAATATAGTCAGTGTGTTGGTGGACATACATTCTCCAGGTGGAGAATGGTTCAACAGAACAAATTGTTGGTGGACAAACATTCTCTTTGTGGAGAATGGTCCAAGTTGACAGATTGTTGATGTACCATGGAAAGCTATTCTCTTGGGGCATTTCCTGAAAAAGTATAATGGTCTAGGACATCTATTCTCCTAGGAATTTTCCCAGATAGGTAGATTGGTCCGTCTCCCTGATTTCATAGTAGTGACCAGAGTGGGGAGATTGGTACATGACATAAATTTTCCCTATGTTCACAGTAGTGGCCAGAGGGGGCGAAATGGTCCAAGACAATCATTCTTCTATGACGTATGTCTGGATTAGAAGAATGGTCCTTATCTCCCATGGCATGGATTTCATCATCTGGGAGGACAATCATTATTCTAGGACATATGTCCAGATTAGAAGAATGGTCCTTGTATCCCATTATGGGGGATTTCAAAATTTGTTGGGACATTCATTCTTCCTGTGTCACAGGTAGTTACTAGGATAGGAAGAATGGTCCCTAAATCACTCTTTTGAG
Source organism: Picea engelmannii (assembly GCA_009831015.1). Lineage (NCBI taxonomy): Eukaryota > Viridiplantae > Streptophyta > Pinopsida > Pinales > Pinaceae > Picea > Picea engelmannii. The sequence goes on from WSFP011283867.1 coordinate 48,361, forward strand.
TGAGTGACTTATGCAATACACTCTTTTGAGTGCGCTAAGTCCAACACATGACTTATTTTGCATCATGCCTGATTACTTAGATGGAGTATGGCCTTGAGAGATGATGTAGACAATGATATGATTTAATGCCAGGAGACTGTTGTACTACATGGTGATAACTTGTGTAACTATTAGTTGATTGTAGTGGAGATTGTGTGTCTCTGGACAATAGCTATGTACTACTGTGGTGGATGTGTTCCATTGGTAGTGACTATGTGTCACTAGATAGTAGTTGTGCGCTACTATGAGTGGTTGTGTACCACTGGAAAACAATTGTGTACTAATATGGATCAACACTGTTGTGATCTATTGAATGGAATTGTAATAATTGTTTACTACTACCTGATTGCCATGGAGACTATCAGTAGTGTTGAAGGTGTTTCCTAGGCTAGTGTGCCAACTAGTAGTGTTGGAGGTGATCGCCAACTAGATGGATAGTGATGATGATGCTCGTGACTTGATTTGTGTGATCATGAGATAACCTATGTGGCTATGATCATGCTACCTATAGAATGGTATGCAACATTATGTGAGCCTTTACCATACCATGTGAAATGGATGGATGTGTTTGAGACCATTACAATTAATACCTCCCTATCTAGGAGGGAGTGTTGATATTCTGGTAGTTGCAGGAGGTATTAACCTCCATATGTAACCTTTGACTAGAATAGAACATTCCA
>ML834953.1:13542-30187 GCA_009831015.1 Picea engelmannii
TAAACACTTCACCTTTTGACTTCAAGAAATAAATCCAAGTTGTGCGTGAAAAATCATCAATGAAGGAGACATAGTATACACACCCATTGGATGAAGAGGTGGACATAGGTCCACATACATCTCAGTGTATAATGTCCAATACTTCTTTGCCCTTGATTTTACCACTTGGAAATGGGCTCTTCACACTCTTGCCTTCTGCACATCCATTAGATATGGCCTCATGGATCATCTAGATCTTTGGTAGTCCTATCGCCATCTTGCTCATGATCGATAATTCATTATCAAGTATTTTGTTCCAAAACTCACTTAGGATTACAGTATTGTGAACTAGGATTGTCTCTGAGTGTCCTTCAATTTGTATAAGCCTCCCTCTTGGACACCAATCACAATTGCATCATTGAAATATTTTCCTTTTGTCCACATGAGAACTTCTCCATCGACAAATGAAATTCTGAAACCCTTATCTTCTAAAGTTGAAATAGAGAGTATATTCTTACTCAACCCAAGTATGAATAAAACATCTTTTATCTTCATTAATTTTCTAGAATCTAATTGGAATGAAGCTTCTCCTATGTCTTTGATAGGATATTGATAATAATCTCCAAGTTTCACTTTATGAGGTGAGTCCTTCTTGATCAAGTTTGGAAGAGAGTACTAGTGTCATGTCATGTTCTTAGAAGCACCACTATCAATGAGCCAAATGTCACTACCATGAGTGAAATTTCTTGTAAGGGATGAAATTAAAAGATGTGGTTCATTATCATTTTATCCATATGGATCTTTAGATCTTACGAGATCATTCTCTTCTAGAATGTATTTCCACGATTGGAGGTCATTGGATCCTTCAAGCTTTCCATCAAGACTGAAACAAGTAGTCATCCTACTCCGAACAAGTAAACAAAAAATAACTTTTCAAGATATGGATCTAGACCTTACCAGATATTTTTGCTAAACCAAGATGAATTTATGTCATAGGGACTACAACAACTGCAACCTGACATCCATATCTAGGGTTTGAATTTTTTAATTCTGGTCCAAGGAAGTGATGTGCCTTTCCTAGGCGAGTTCCTAAGTGATATTAGATTTACCAACATACTCCAAAAAGGTAAAACTTCACTCTTAGGGTTTATGCAAAAATCGTAATTCTAGAGTAGCTCAAAAACTGAAAACTGGATCTTGGAGAGGGTGTGTTGAGGCTAATAAATCCTTCACAAATAGTGAGTTGGTCTCTTTCAGGCTCGCTCTGATACCATGTTGAAAAATTACTTATGGAGCTAATAGTTACAGTTCATATTTTCTTATTACAATTATTTAACACATTAACTACATATGCAAGATCAATGAAAGAGAGACAATCATGAAAACAAGATAAACACAAAGATTATCATGGGAAGCCCTGTAACACCACCTTTCGGTTACCAAGGCTTAATCAGTCTTAAATAAAACTATAACACCACTTTGTACATAGCTCATACTGACATTATAGTAATAACATGCATTTAATCAAGAGATTCAATTAAGCTCAGAGTAAACATAAGATTTACTGCTATAATCAACAATCAATAGTATTAACATTAAATTTATATACACAATGGAATACATGATTAAACATCATCTAATACTTATCTTCAAAACAATGGTAGATTCCACCAACCATGTGAAGGCCTTGCACAAACCTCCCAGCCTTAGACCTCACTGCTCATCAACTCAGCAATGGGTCACCCCCGAGCTGGGACTAAGCTCCACCCCAAGGCAATAAATCCTAGGCTAGGTTGAGGTTATAGGGAAAACAACACAGAAAACCAGAAGGATTCTTCCCAAGATGCCATCTTATGCCCACTATTACCAGTCTCTCATTCCCCACATGCCTGTTCCACCCAGGAGTATACACCTTCACAAGCACAGTCCATCGATGCTAACCTCCCTCTCTGGGTCTCAGCAACAGGCCAGATCAGGAAGTCTCAGAGCCCGAAGTTGGTGGTGGACACTCTCTGGAAGAAACCACTTCCTAGCAAACTCTCTCACTTGGAGAGAATTTCTCACAGGCCTGACAACCTGCTTCTTCCAACAACAATCACCTCCCTCACCTGGAGAGAGGTCATACATAGGCTCAATAAAAAATTGTACTATCCAACAAGCCATGCGCAGTCCTGCTCTGCGTGGCCACCACAGCCAACCGAAAAAACAAATACGGGCTTCCCAAACAGGCTTAGCAATGGCGCAAGGTATCATAGTGTTGGTTCTTGGGAACGCGTGACAAACAATCCACACAGGGAATGACACAGGTTCCATGGCTCAGAATGGAGAGGGTGAACCCAACCTTTTCAGAAATGAACACAAGCTTCTCGGCTTTCAGAACAAAGGATTTACATGGTTTTTTCAGAGCCAAACATAGGCTTTTCAGCTCACACGGAAGCACGAGGGTTCTTTGAAAGCTCGGGTCGGTGCTACTGTTCAACACTCTGTACATGCTAAGGTAGTCGGGTGGAATGGGTGAGGAACCCTTTCGCGGCTCATCTTAGCCGTTTTATTCGCTTGCACCAGGGTTGACACTTGTCACCCATGGAACTGCATGCATTCCATTCAACATGCATTCCTTCCCATTTAGCAGTCCCTCATCCTTCCCAAAAACTTAGGATAAAATGTCACACTCACATAATTCATGTGGATTTTTGGAATAATAATAAAATATTATTCCCAAGGCTTATGCCCCTAGGCACTGCCCTTAGGCTCAACACTTATCCCCTCTTCCCACCTTCCAGCCCTTAATTCCTTACCCACTCTGTGGAAGCTTAGTCCCCCATCACTCATTCATCATGGTCAGTTTGCACATGGTGGTGTCTATATTTATTAATGTGCTGCATACATACAAGTACAATATCAGGCCCTTGGCCTCCAACCCTTAGGCTCTCTGGCCTAACAATCACATAACCCCACTGGCTTATACAAACTTGGCTCACCATCCTATAACACATATTTACAATTCATTTTATACATCAGATTTACAACTGATCTCAGCCTTGGGGACATTACAATCCCCCTCCCTTATTTTGGCACTGTCCTTAGTGCAACTTTACACAACATCTGCAAGATTTTCAAAATTTTTCAAAAAGATGTGGGTACTCTACCCGCAAAACATCTGCATGCTCCCATGTCGTGTCCTCAGGACCGTACCAGGTCCACTGGACCTTTACAAGCTCTATAGCTCGATTCCGGAGCTATTTGTTTTTCCTGTCCAATATGCACACAAGATGCACTTGCAGGACACCTTCTGGTTCCACCTGAATCACATTCCAATCGATAACATGATTAGCATCAGGTATATACCTCTTAAGCAGTGAAACATGAAATACATTATGTACAATCATAGATGTAGGTAATGCAAGCATGTATGCAACTAGCCCAATCCTTTCCAGGATCTCAAATGGCCCACAAAATGTTGCTGCCAATTTGGCGCAACTTCCCAACTTCAAGGAACTCCTGTTAGTCTTCACTTTCAGGAAAACATGGTCACCCACTTTGAATTCTCTATGGGTTCTGTTATTGTCAGCGTATCTTTTCTACCTATCCTGGGCAGCTTTCAGATTCTGTTTAATTTTTATCATTTGATCTTCCATCTCTTTGAGCAGTTCAGGCCCAACTAATGCTCTGTCAACTGGGTTATTCTAGCTCACTGGAGTGTTGCACTTTCTTCCATAAAGTTCTTCGAATGGGCTCATCTTCAATGATGCATGATACCCATTATTGTAGGCAAATTCTACCAAATGCAGGTAGTCTTCCCACCTTGATGGTTTATCCATCACATGCATTCTCAGTATGTCTTCTATTACCCTGTTCACCCTCTCTGTCTGACCATGAGACTCAGGTAGATACGCTGTACTAAAGTTCAGATTCGTTCTGAATCCTTTGAACATTCCTTTCCAGAAATTTGAAGTGAATTTCGGGTCCCTATCAGACACAATTGTCTTAGGAATTCCATGCAAGCGTGCCACTTATTTTAAGAAGATATCAACAACATCTGCTACCCTGTGAGTGGTTTTCAGTGGAATGAAATGGGCAACTTTAGTAAGCTTGTCCACCACCACCATGATTGAATCATGTTGCTTGCTTGTTCTAGGTAGTTCGGTGATAAAATCCATTGTTACCACGTCCCATTTCCACTCAGGAATGGGTAAAGGCTGCAGCAGCCCTGCTGAGTGCCTATGCTCAACCTTAACCTTCTGGCACTCCATACATCTGGCGATGTATTCAACAATTTCTTTCTTCATACCTGGCCAAAAATAATGAATTTTGACTCTACCACAGTCTTTTGATATCCAGGATGTCCATCATAAGCCACATTATGCATTTCTTTTAGAATTGTCAGCTTCAATTCCTGGACATTGGGTACATACACTCTGTTTTTATACAGAAGTAATCCATCAGTTCCCAAGGTGTAACTTTCCTGGTTTTGTGGTCTCTGACATTGCTGTAGCTTTTCTACTAAACCTCTGTACTGCAAATCAACATTTGCAGCTTCCAAAATTCTGTCTTTAATCTTAGTCCTGTACATGCTAATGGTTGTAGCATGTAATTCATGCACTTTTTTGCTGAATGCATTAGCCACCTTATTTTCTTTCCCTTTGATATGCTTGATATCAAAGTCATATTCGCACAGAAACTCCAACCATCTGATTTTCCTGGAATTTAAAGTCGTCTGATCAAATAAATACTTCAGACTGTTGTGGTCTGTTCTTAATTCGAATCTCCTTCCCATGAGGTAATGTCCCCATTTCCTCAATGTGTGGACAATTTTTGCCAGCTCTAAATCATGAGTAGCATAATTCCTTTCATGCTCTTTCAGCTTTCGGGACTCATAACAAATTACAAATCCCTCTTGGCTGCGAACTCCTCCCAACCCCTCCATACACACATCAGTGCACACTACACAATTCATATTTGGATCTGCAATCTTTAGGATTGGAGCGCTGGTTAGAAGTTGCTTCAATCGCTGGAAACTATTCTCACACTCTTCAGTCCACTGAAACTTCTTCTCCTTCCTTTGCAAGGAAGTGATAGGGTGAGCTATCTTTGAGAATCTGACTATAAACCTTCTGTAGTAGCCTGCCAGACCCATAAAAGATCTAACTTCTGCACTTTCTCAGCTTGGTGTACAACTGGTGATTTCTAAACACTTGCAACACCATTCTCATGTGTTGCTCATGCTCTTCCTATGACTTGGAATACACCAAGATGTCATCCAGGAAGACTATGACAAATTTGTCTAAATAGTCCCTGAATACACCATTCATTAAGCACATGAAAACAACAGGTGCGTTTGATAGTCCAAATGACACCACTATGAATTCATAATGACCGTACCTTGTTCTAAAGGCGGTCTTGCTGATGTCCTCCTCATTTATTCTCATTTGGTGATATCCTGATCGAAGATCTATTTTTGAAATTATTTTTGCATCCTTCAACTGATCAAAAAGATCATCGATCCTTGGCAGAGGATACTTGTTCTTGACAGTTATCTTATTCAACTGCTGAAAATCAATGCACAACCTCAACGTCCCATCTTTCTTCTTCACAAATAGGACCGGGGCACCCCACGGTGACATGCTAGGGTGAATGTATCCCTTCTTTAGTAGCTCTTCGAGCTGCAATTGCAACTCTTTCAGCTCTGGCGTACTCATTCTATAAGGAGCCTTCGAAACTGGAGTTGCTCCGGGCATCAAATTTATAGAAAAATCGATGTCCTTCTTCGGAGGTAGTCCAGGTACCTATTGAAATACATCCTTGAACTCTTTGAGTACCTCATGGTCTTCCAGATTCGAGACTATATCTCGGGATGCTTCTTCCACCTGAGCTGCAAATAATTGACAACCTTTCCGGTAACATTTCTTCAGCTGCATGGCTAAGATTTCCCTAACAACCATGGCTTTGGGAATTCCTTGGACTGTTACCTGATTTCCCTCTTCGTTCAGGCATGTAAATATCTTGTTACGACAATCCATAAGGGAATGGTGTTTGTCCAACCAGTCCATCCCAATTAAGAAGTTGTATGATCCTAAAGTTAGAATGTTCAATTCAGCCTTAGTGCTCATTCCTTTCATGTCTACTGAACAAGACTTAACCAATTCAGTGACCTTCCTTTTGGTTCCTGTGGCTAACTACACTAGCCAAGACTTTTCATGTTTTCTCCTTGATAAACAAAAAAGTTTCCACCACCCTAGGATCTACATAACTATGGCTAGCCCCTGAATCAATTAAAATAATTAGTGGTCGGTTGTTAATCACACCTTCCACTTCAATCATGTGTGATTGAAATTCTGCTTGTTTGTTTTCCAGGGTTGCGTAGATCCTTGGCATTCTGCGGCCCATATCCTCCACTGTTTCAACTTGTTGAACAATATGAACAATTCTCGCTTTACCATTTTTATGGGGACAATCTCTGTACTTGTGGTTTCCTTTACAACCCAAACACTGAATGGGCATCTGTCTCTATCTTTGTGCTCCCTCTTCAATCATTCTCGGCTCTCTAAATGATGGTTGTCCCTGAAGACTGTTTCTGAAAAAGGAAGGCTTGTTTTCTTTCTGCCTCTGTTCCTTCTTAAACTTCCTTTGATCATTCCAAGCCTTCCGAAGGATAGGCCTTTCTCCTTGCTGTTCATACAAGAATTTCACCCTTCTTATTGTTTCTTCCATAGTCTTAGGATCATCATACTGAATCTTGTCACTCATGGAAGGTGGAAGTCGACTTAGATATCTCTGAATCTTGACAACCTCATCTTTGATGAATGGAACATACTTCAGTAGTTCTAGAAAACTTCGTTCATACTCGTCAATAGTCATGCTGCCTAACTTAAGTTTGAAGAACTCCTTCATCTTTCTGTCATAATATCTTTTGGTCAGGTATTTCTTTTCGAAATACCTCTTAAACTCCTTCCATGTGACTTCTTTCTCTCTGATGTGTTGCACCTGCACCAACTGATCCCACCACATGGATGCTTTTCCTTTCAGCTGTTACATTGCAATTCTTCCTTCTGCATGGGCGGAATAATCCTGCAGTTGGAAGTATTTCTTCATACCCAACAACCAGGTTTCGACATCTTCTTCCTTCTTATGTTCACCATCAAATGTAGGCAGTTTAATCTTGTTGATTTCCCCTTTCAATTCATCCCTTCCCGATTTTCGGTGTTTTCTGGTAGGGGACGGGCTTGAACTACTGTGTGTCTCCTTGCCAGAATTCTTTGGGGAGAGACGGTAATGTCTACTACCACTCCTTGATATTCTTCTTCTCTCAGGGGTTCTGACACTCCTTGATCTGCTTGTGTCACTCTCTTTTTCCAATTTCTTTTCTATTCTTTCCAGGCTCTTCAACATTTTAAAGTTGAATTCACCCGGTTGATCCCTGATTTTCATGAGCTTTCGACTATCAGCTAGGCGAGCCTGGGCACCTTTCTGTAGCTTTTCAATGAGTTTCATCATGTGTCCCTCTTTATCTATCTCTTTTCCATGCCCATTAGATTTTGTTCCTTCAACTCCCAGGTTGACATCCTTTCCTTCTCTTTCATCTTCTGCTTCAGAGGCAATCCGCGCCTCTTCCAATTCCATTCTTGGCGTCAGTTTTTGGCTGTCCTGACACTCATTGAAATCTGCACACACATCATGTAGTCAAACAAAGTTTGTCAGGCCCTTAAACCTTCAAGAAAAATTACAACATTCATAAGCCAACGTGAACAAGAAAAACATTTTGACTTGACAAGTTTTCTAAGGTCTGTCCGGCTCTGCAAATTCCGGGACTTCAGAACTTTAGAATCTCGATCCGAGAAGATCCAACAGTTAAATATTCATAACCAAAGTCACCCTTTTTGCAACTCGTGATCTTGCGAGTTCGTGATTCGAAGACCCTCAACTCATTTCCTCCAAACGCCGATACCCGAGATGCGACATGGGTATGGCTCCCTCCTCGCTAGCACCTGCTACACATGACCGTAGGCTAGGGCTAAGTGCTAACACTTCTTCACCAACTTGCGAGTTCGCGATTTGGAGTGTTGAGCCTTCGCGCTCCTCCTTTGTGAATTCTGAAATTGCGGATTACTTTATTCTCTGGGACCACAACACAACTATCACCCTTCACCACCGTGGCACATGGTACGTTCAGGAGGGTCCACGTCACCTTCAGTGACGTCATCGGGTCCCATGACTTTCAATTGTCTTCTTTACTCACTGGCACGTGGTACACACCTGGGTGTTCATGTCCATTCCAAATGAAATCCAACGGTCAGGTCTTTCTCAGATCTACGATGTAGATCCTTTCGACGTTTCGGGGTTTCGGGCATTGGGAGTTCATGCACCCCACATCGTGAACTTCCATCTACCAAAATCCCAAAATTATGGTTTACTCCTCCGCTGAATTAGACGATCAACCACCTTCCTATAATCTACGGTGTAGATCGTTTCAGCGTTTCGGGTTTTGGAGGTGTTCACCTTCCTCACTTCCTCTCGCAACTCTGTGAAATCCGAAAATTTTTCACGACTAACTTGAGTGCGACTCCTCTAGATCTAATGGTCGAGCCTTCCTCCCAGATCTACAACGTAGATCTTCTCATATTTTCGGGTTTTTGGGAGTTCATGTATCGCAATCCCCACACTCCTGTGCAATTCAAAAGGGATTTTAATCCCTGCACACATTTTCCAGATCCAACGATCACGAGGGCTCACGTTGCCTCCCAAACCGATCCTAAGGCTCTAGCACTGCTGGTGTGGAGTCCTCTCTCCCTGTGGCCATAGACCACACTGGCTACGGTTTCACAACACCGCTATACCTCTTGATCTTATAAGCACGGTCAAGTAACTCCTTGAAACTCCAGACCATACCAAGGTTTGAAATTGGTCCTCTAGACACAATCCTCTCACCCTCGGTCCAAAGACTACTCAACTGGCCCATCTAGGCTCAGTGTCGAAACCTTGGCTCTGATATCAATTTATAACACCACCTTTCGATTACCAAGGCTTAATCTCTCTTAAATAAAACTATAACACCACTTTGTACATAGCTCATACCGACATTATAGTAATAACATGCATTTAATCAAGAGATTCAATTAAGCTCAGAGTAAACATAAGATTTACTGCTATAATCAGCAATTAATAGTATTAACATTAAATTGATATACACAACGAAATACATGATTAAACATCATCTGATACTTATCTTCAAAACAGTGGTAGATTCCACCAACCACGTGCAGGCCTTTCACGAACCTCCTAGACTTAGACCGCACTGCTCATCAGCTCAGCAATGGGTCACCCTCAAGCTGGGACTAAGCTCCACCCCAAGGCAAGGAATCCTAGGCTAGGCTGAGGTTACAGGGAAAACAACACAGAAAACCAGAAGGATTCTTCCCAAGATGCCATCTTACGCCCACTACTCCCAGACTCTCATTCCCCACATGCCTGTTCCGCCTGGGAGTATACACCTTCACAAGCACAGTCCATCGGTTCTAATCTCCCTCTCTGGGTCTCGGCAATAGGCCGGATTAGGAAGTCTCAGAGCCCAAAGTTGGTACTGGACACTCTCTGGAAGAAACCACTTCTTAGCAAACTCTCTCACCTGGAGAGAATTTCTCACAGGCCTGACAACCTACCTCTTCCAACAACAGTCACCTCCCTCACCTGGAGAGAGGTCATACATAGGCTCAATAAAAACTTGTACTGGACAACAAGCCATGCGCAGTCCAGCTTTGCATGGTCACCACAACCAATCGAAAAAACAAATACGAGCTTCCCAAATAGTCTTATCAATGGTGCAAGGTCTCACATTGTTGGTTCTTGGGAATGCGTGAAAAACAATCCACACAGGGAATGACATGGGTTCAATGGATCAGAATGGAGATGGTGAACCTGACCTTTTCAGAAACAAACACAGGCTTCTCAGCTTTCAGAACAGAGGATTTACATGGTTTTTTCAGATTCAAACATAGGCTTTTCGGCTCATAGGGAAGCACGGGGGTTCTCTGCAAGCTCAGGTCGGTCCTACTGTCCAGCGCTCTGTACACACTTAGGAAGTCGGGTGGAATGGGCGAGGAACCCTTTCACGACTCATCTTGGTCATTTTATTCTCATGCACCAGGGTTGACACTTGTCACCCATGGAACTGCATGTGTTCCATTCAACACACATTCCTTCCCATTTAGTAGTCCCTCGTCCTTCCCAAAAACTTAGGATAAAATGTCACTCACATAATTCATGTGGCTTTTTGGAATAATAATAAAATATTATTCCCAAGGCTTAAGCCCCTAGGCTTGGCCCTTAGGCTCAACACTTAGCCCCTTTTCCCACCTTCTAGCCCTTAATTCCTTGCCCACTCTGTGGAAGCTTAGTCCCCCATCACTCATTCATCGTGGTCGGTCTGCACACAAGCCCTCTAGGGGAAGAAAACCCCAAAATGTTTTCTAAATAGATTCTTCAACCAAGAACAATGCCAAGATAGAAAATAGATAGAACTTTAATGCATCTCCCTCTCTCTCCAAAACTTACACACTTTTTCTCTCTATTGTTCTTGAGTGACATGAATGTATAAATGAGGCTTCTAGCCTTTGTATTTATACACAAATGTCTTTCCCTTTTAACTACTAGGGCCGACTTGACAATTGTCACTTAATTACATTTTACATTTGCCACAATAGGGGCCAACTTGACAATTTGACTTTATTTTACAATAAAAGCCACAATGATATTCTTTTTAGGATTTTTGCATGATCAAATACAATAGGAGAATATCTTTGGGGCTAYACATTCTTCAACAWTTGACAATTAAAATTCATTAATTTTATCTTTCTTTTATATAGTTATTATAATTTTCATAAATAATTTAACATACAACATTCTAATTTCAGAAGTTAATGTTAACATAATACTTATATAAACACATTTAATACTACCCAATATAAACAATTTTAAATCCCAATTTCAAATAATAAAAAATATCTTGCTATTTTTTAATAATCAATTAACATAGATACACCATTAAAGACAATATAAACAATTTTAAATCTAAATTTCAGATAATAAAAAATATCTTACTATTTCATAATAATCAATTGACATGGATACACCATTCAAGGGAAAAAAATAAATTTAATAATCATTGACTAAACATAAGAAAGTAGTAGAAACTCACAATTTACTACATGTAAAAATTATTAAAAAAATAACTCTACGAAACAAACCATGGTGTTGGCGATGGAAGTCACTCCTGGATTGCTTGCAGGAGAAGAGCCCGATGCCCATCAGATTATGTCACGATTTGTTTATAAAGGGATGATCAGATGGAAGTAAACTCAGAACAATATCGTCTCAACTCTGAAACTAGGCCAGGCATGCATGGGCAAGTGAGGTCTTAGATAAACTTCAAACAGTGAGTTGTAATAAGGGTGAGCAGGGGGGAAGACTTGTATGAGAAGAGTGCGAGAGTCTGTCATAAACATCAGGTTCCTAACAGATTGGAGAAGAAAGTGCCCAAACACAAGACCCTCTTATATTCAAACACAGAAGACCAGGGAATACAATAATGCAACGACAAATCCTTTATCATAACATAACTGTAACAATTCATGCGAATCATTTGATCATGAACTCTCTGGTATGAGACAAAAACATAGATGGAGTAAGGAAACTATTTGTGATAAACCAAGAAATCTCAGATACAAACACACAACCAGGAAACCAAAGTGGTTGTTAAAACTTTATAGTCGGGAGCTTTGCTCTACCATCGATAGATACAAAAATGGCGAAAATGCCTACATATACTCAAATCAACAACAGCAACAAAATTGAGACGTTGCATTAAAACCTTGCGTCTTCATGGCTTCTGACAGTCTGTGCATGCAGATTCTGGATGATCGTGCGGCTATGACAGACACCATCAGATTTCAGATTGTCCTTCTGCAGGTGAGTCGACGTGAATTAGTATTTTTCTGGACTTTCATTTTATGGAAGAGTTGATATTCAACCACCAACAATTGCCGCAATAAATACTTTTTGGGATCGGGGACGACCTCGGTCAACTTACCCTTCTGGGACGTGGAGGTCTCCTAATGGTGCCACCTGGATCAGTCGAACAGTCTTTCTTTGGACGCTACTTCGCTAGACTGCTACGAGGGACCCCTATGGATGATGTGGACGAGGGCGTGACGGAGGTTAAAGGCGTGAACACTGTGGAGGTGATGGAGAAGAAATGGGAGCTGTGACATCAGCTGAGGAATGCCGCGTGGTTCGAATAGGACAGAGGAGGGAGGAGCATGGAGTGCGGGCGTACAGGAGGAGGTGACTAGGAATGAGAGGGACACATGGCAAGAGACGAGAGGACGACTAGCTGAGGAGGTGCCATGTGGATGGAGAGAGGGAAATTGGATAGATGACAGGGGAAGAGGGTGGCGGTAGGTGGAGAATAGGTAGCAACGGGGGGAATGACTCAGACAGTGACACGACAGGAAGGGGGGCCCACTAGAGTAAAAATCCATTCCGGACCCCCCCCCTTTCCATTAAAGGCAGAACCGATGGGGGGGTCCGGAATCCAATAAAGACCACATATCTAAGCGCCGAGACTTGGGCCATCCAAATGTGCTCATACATTACCTCCAATTCCAGACCCCCCCCTCTCGTTAAAGCCAGAATGGCGGAGGGGGTGTAGAATTGGACCTTGTCCATGAATTTGAGTGCCTGGATCACGACCGTCCAGATCTATGCCCTCTTTAAATTAAATGTGCCTGAGCCTCGCTGATGGATGAACGACTGAGATGACCTCGACGCTTTCATCATGAAAATCTCGAAGGGCCCCACTCATGGCTTAGCTATGCGCCACGTGTCCTCCAGAGGAACGGTCGAGATGGAATTTGATGTTAGAAGAGGGATGCCTCCATTATCAGGCTCGCTTGACGCGACCGGGTGCTAAGACCGTGAGCTCGGCTTTGAAGGGCGCTTATCGACATTTTGGGGTTAGGGGTTTCGAGATGTGAAATGCCGATATGCCATTGTGACCCCTCGAACTCCCGAATGCCGATATGTCGATGTGACCAGATCTTGCGCCACGCGTCAATGGATCGGACGACACATACTTAGCTTTAAAATATAGGTTCTTTCTCTTACACTATATATCAAGTAACTTGGCAGCCCTGATATCTCGATGACCGTTGATCTGCTTCGTGGATAGATCTCGGCTGCCGGCAGTAAAACCTTGCCCGCTCGCTTGACTCGTAACCGAAGAAGAGATCCTTCCGCTGCTGTGCTTGGGTGTTTCCCGTTCATCCTGCAGACCTGGGTCCCTTGTGCCTAGGACAAGAAATGTCGCTAACATTAGGCTCCATGGGGGATAGAGTCATCCCTGTGATGCTCTAAGAACTCATTCCGTAGCTTCAGTGCCTTGCTATTGGGCTATGGAGTCAGGCTCAAAACATCCCACTGCTGAAAATACAGACCAAAAAATAAAAACAAAACAAACTAAACGTTTATGCTTACAGGAGCTTATTTATGTACATTCCTAAGCTAATAAAACACTTTACATGGGCTAGGTGAAAGAAAACTTCCACCATAGCCATTCAAACAGCTTCCTGGATAGAAGCTCCTTCCTTCTGTCAATGATCATTAGCGGATGGTGTAACCGTGACAGCAGAGCGGTTACACTCTTCAACTCCTCCTTACATGATGGAGTTGAGATGAAATAGGGAGGCTCCAAGGCATAGGGGAAATGCCACTCCATGTATTCGCCGACAGGGTCATAGAATGAGTGGCAAGTTTCAAAAAATTGGTGACAGGCAGCCTCCTCTACTACAGAGTTTCTCACATGTGGCCGAATATCTCTGATAAGCATAGGTGGGTGGATAACTAAAGTAGGCTCACTGATCTCAGGTGGTGGCTGCTCACTGATTGTCTCTGAACAAAGGGCAGACTGCTCCTCTAGTTCTTTTTCCTCTTCTTGGCTGTCCCCCGGGTCATATTCGTATTCATCATAAATAGGCCCCCTGGGTAAATTCTTCTCTTCCTCGTACTACTCAGTGTTTCCTGAAGGACCGAGATGGCTGATTTCCTCGTGATAATTTTCCTTAGTGAGCAGAGGACAAGGTTTTGCGACCTGCTCTATCAGTTCACTGAGAGCATCTTATTCCCCCAGTCTTCTATCCTTACAACCCTCATCATCACAACCTTCATTATACAAAATCATATCTGGGAGGATTTCTTCTTCTTGGCTCTCCCATGGGTTAGATTCATAATAACCATAAACAGGACCCGTGGGAAAGCTTTTTTTATAATCGACCTCAGTAGAGCTGCTAAGGGCCTCTGCTTCAAAGGATGGGAAATCCTCAGCGTATTGTTCAGCTTCCCACTTGTCAAATCTGGAAGTGATATATTTTATGAGTTCCATAACTCTGCCCGAAGCGTCTTCTTCCTCCCTGGGATCTTTATAATCATTCATTGTAGAGATACAAAAATCATCTTCTTCAAAGGGTGGAAAATCCTCATAGTTCCATTGGAATGCCACCCTACGAGGCTTTGCACGGGAGGCCATGCCGAACACCATTGAGTTGGGATAGACTAGAAGACCGAGTAACAATTGGGCCAGAATTGATTCAAGAGATGGAGGAACAGGTGATTCAGATTAGGCAGAGATTAAAGGAAGCACAGGATAGGCAGAAAAGCTATGCAGATACACACAGGATCGACCGGAGTTATGAAGTGGGAGACCAAGTTTTCATTCGTATTAGGCCTAATAAGAGTACCATACAGTTTGGAAGGGGACGAAGTTGTCACCTAGGTTTATAGGACCATTAAGGATCCAAGAGAAAATTGGACCCGTTGCCTATCGTCTCGTACTGCCACCCCACTTGCATAAAACTCATAATGTATTTCATGAATCTATTTTACGTCATTATGTTGCTGATGAATCAGATAAACTAAATTGGAAGGAATTGCAGGTATCGGACGTGGGAACCCTCACGGTAGAACCGTTACGCATATTGGACTGTAGAGTCCGACAGCTCAGGAACTGTCTAGTAGACCAAGTTAAGGTCCAGTGGGACAAGTATAGTCCAGGATCTGCTACTTGGGAAGATGCTGAGACACTATGACGAGATTATCCCTCACTATTTTGACCACCTCGAGAACATGTTTCTCGAAGGTGGGGTGTAGGTAACACCACTTTTTGACTTAGACAACCAGGATTACCTGAGGCCTATACACTTTATTTTCTCGCCACGGTGAAACTATTAAGTAATACACTCAAACTTTAAAATTTATGAATCCTAACAAATGTTTAAGTGTTATTGATGATGATGCATGTAATGCGATCTATTATGTGAATGTAAATTTTACGAATGTTTAAGTGTTATTGATGATGATGCATGTAATGCGATCTATTATGTGAATGTAAATTTTACAAAGGTTTAAATGTTGTTGATGATGATGTATATAATGTGACATAATGTGAGAATGTGAATTTAATGAATGTTTAAATATTGTCAGAATGATGTCGGATACGATGCAATCTATTTTGGGCAAATGATGATATTGTGAATAGGTGACGAATTTGAGTTATGGTATATTATGAAATCTAATGATAATTGGAAATTTTGATGTTAATGTATCGGTACGGGGATACCAGATTGAAATGATGATAGTATGCAATTATATGATGATAATGCATAAAAATGTATGAGTTTGTGTTACAGACTAATGTGCAGGTTATGGGCTATGAAATAGCCAAGGGATAATGATGATGAAAGTGGATATGTGGACCACTGCTGAGAAACATTATGGTATGAATATGGTATATGGAAATTATATTGATTCGAATACATTGCTACGATACATGGACTATTGCATGATTTTGGTACTAACACTGCCCAAAACCAAATAAACGATGACAAAACCTCTAGCAACATGGTGCCACTGTATATTCCATTGTAGGGTGTTGACCCTGGTTCTGTTAGGAGGGATGGAGGCATTTCCCACCGGGTATCCTCCATTGTAGGGTGGGCCATCGTAAGGGTGGACCCTAGATCTGATTAGGAGGGGTGGAGGCATTTCCCACCATGTATCCTTCGAAACCTGAAGTCCTGGGAGGACGGTGCTGGTTCACGCTCCCCAAGACGTGTGATGAGGACTGTCAGTTTCCTGCTAGGGAGGCTTAGTCGAGATAGCGACACTTCCACTTACGGGTTCTATTTGGAGTTAGGTCAGTATAACTGACGCTCCAAGAAAGTCTAGCAGATGACGGATATGAATGGAGTTGGAAGTAGGTTAGGGAGGAAGGATGAGTAGAATAGTTGAGACTTTATGGAGATCTGTCATGTGGTGGAATTTGATGAAAAAAAAATGTATATATATGAATATTCATTATGATGTAACTAAACCACAGTTGTTAAAATAAATTATTGAACCAGATAATTGTGTTTAAAGAATTTCTCAAACAATTGAGGATTGTTGTCTTTTATAAAAGACTAGTCTTGCTGACTGGATGGATGCATACACAAAATACTAAAGGATGACAGTTGATTATTAGTACATGTACGAGAATTGTATGTACTAGCTACACATACATTTCTTGTACATATACACTAGTATGTATGAGTTTTCTTGATTTACTTACTAATAATGTCGG
>ML834953.1:61876-72463 GCA_009831015.1 Picea engelmannii
TCAAACTTCCTCATGTCAATCTTAGGAACGTGGTTGGTCTTCAAACCAAAGTTGGAGTTTCTCCATTCTTGATTCACCTTCCTTGTGTCCACATCATGAATTTCATGGGATGCATTTTCACTTTCAGGTGTCTTCTCTGTTAGAAATTTTTTCAATACTTCCATGATCTCCCCTTTTAAACCATCTATCTTAGTATCCAACTTAGCTTCCATTGAATCCATCTTAGTATCCAACTTAGCTTCCATTGAATCCATCTTAGTAACCAACTTAGCTTCCATTGAATCCATCTTAGCTTCCATTGAATCCATCTTATTTTGTAGTTCATTTATGTCCCTACGCATTTCTTCACCTTCATCAAGAGTCCAAGTGGGATTTTCTGGAGGCTTATTTGGTGTAGAAGTTCCCTTTTTGGGTGGCATGTTGGTCAAATATCACTTTTGAACCTTGATTTTGAGGTGGTTTTGCTAGGCAATATTTCTTCTGTTGTATCTCCCAATTTTTGGCACTTCTGGGTATTAAAATTTCTCTTATGTATTTCTATGATATTTCTTCTTTGCAATGCCATAGGTATAATAAAAATTGGATGTGCCAAGTGGAATTTACAGTAACTTTCCCACAACTTGCCGATTTTTGGCCTTTCCAGGAGATCTCACTTGTATAGTGTTCCCCGCACAAAATAATTGATATAAAATTTTGAAACTCGCACCCAAAATACTACAGACTGTCCACGATCCAATGCAACCAGTCCCATGCAATTTGGATACTCTAGGAAGAAGTTATGATTGTTTTACTTGGAACACCTTATTGATACTAGTCAATAGGACTAGTCAGATACCCTATCTTACACAGGGTGTATCTACCAATTTAAGATGACCCAGAAGCTAAATTTTTTATCAAAAATACATTACTAATTTCTGTAAATGGCCTCTAGATTTTAGGGTCTGAAACGTTACAAAAAACAATTTATAGTGAAAATTCCGCAATGACTCATTTCAGGATGATTCCAGAACCCTATCTTGTACAGGCTGTGTATCCAAAAGCATAAGGCCTCAGGAGCTGAATTTAGAACCCAACGTACCTTGATCCTTCTACTAAATATCCTCCAAGCCGTTCCTTCTGAAACGTTGTAGAACAAAAGTTATAGCAAAAATTCCACGGTGTCTCATATGTAGCAGCGAAACCCCAAGACCTTGAGCTCTGATACCATATGTTAAGAACCAAACATCAATATAGCATAGAAAACCTCAGGAAAGGTACTCAATGCCTTGAAAAAGAGATAATTTCAAATAATAAGCCTCTTCGAGGGGGCAACCTCCTTTTACCCCACTTAAATGTTCAAGTACAAGATGATTCAAAATGAAAATGTCTCCCTGGTATATATAGGAGACTAGGAGGTATAATTACAACTAATGGCTTAAAGTCGACATAAATAAAATAACATTACTAATCTAATATGCCCCAATTAAGGGGTAATAAATAACATTACTAATCCAATATGCCCCAATTAAGGGGTAATGAGCCAATATTAAGGCTTAACACCCTCAGACAGATGGATAGATTGAAGTAGTAAACAAGAGTCTAGGAAACTTGTTAAGAAGTTTAGTCACTGAGCAAGGTCGTCAATGGGATTAGATTCTGGCACAAACAAAATTTGCATTTAACAATTTAATGAACATGAGCACAGGAAAAAGTCCATTTGAAATTGTGTATGGTATACAACAAAGAGGGATTACAGAGTTGAGAGATCTAAATCAATATGAATTCAGAAGTGTCAGCGCAAAATATTTTTCAATAGAAATGCAAAAACTCCATGAAAGAGTCAGAGAATAGCTACAGGACAACAACCTGAAATATAAGAACAGAGTTGATTAGAAGAGGAGAGAAGTTCAATTCAAAGTGGGAGATGAAGTTTTAGCTCATTTGAGAAAGGAAATGTTTCCAAGGGGAACATATAACAAGTTGAAAATGAAGAAGATAGGACCATGTAGAATTCTCAGAAAATTTACAACCAATGCTTATGAAATTGGGTTTCTAGACAATGTTGGGATATCACTGATATTCAATGTTGCAGACCTATATCCTTACATAAGAGATGATTTAGGAGAACCAGATGATCAGAAAGAAGTTCAGTGTGAAGAACAATTGCCCACAATAGAAAAACCTCAGATGGAGAAAATCATTGAACAAAGAGTTGGAGAGAAGACCAAGAGGAAGACATATCTTGAATACTTAGTGAAGTGGAAAGATCATCTAGTGGAAGAATCAAGTTGGGTGACTGAACTAGATATTTTGAAACATGGAAAAAATAGTGCAAGAGCTCATGGACAGGAGTCCATGAATATTTTAGCCAGAGGAGTATGATGCAGGAGCATTGCCTTCAAAGTCAAAGATACAAGCGTGGAGGTAGGGATATGACATCTCAGCATGAAAAAATTTCAAATCAACATTTAATTCAGAAGGAAAACGAGTTGTTGAGATGTTTTGGAAACAACATTTTTTAATATATCTTGTTTGTAAAGTCTTATACGACTGTAAGGAGTTACATATAGGGAGTGGGCACACTTATCGGGTAATAACTAATAGTTAATGTAATATGAAAAAGTAGGCAACCGCTAGAACCTGATAGGATAGGTTGCAGACAAGACAAAGAAGAGATCAAGGAGCCACTCCTTAGATAACTTAGCTTTGTTGTTTTTGTATTGTAAGAGATAAGAGATAAGAGATTAGGGAGAGCAGAGAAGAGTAGAGTAGTAGAGTAGAAGAAAGACGCAATGAAGAACTATAATACTATGTAACTTTATTTCATGAATGAATAGAGTTGATCCAGGTGGATATTGGTGGCCACCCACCTTTTCCAAATGGCTCAAAACAGTTTTCTGGCCGTTTTGACAATTTACTATTTTTAGCAGGTTTTAACTTCCGGGGCCATTTTGAGGGTGCAAATGAAGGTTTTTCGAGATTGAGGTTCTCAATGATATCTGAAGGCATAATTGAGCCCCCAAAATGAATCTTCTCGACAATACCTTTCCAACAAGCTATCACACGCCTAAAACGAAGAACGTATGCAAAAGTTACGACCCCGGGAAGTTGATGTACTCACTTACCCAAACGGGGCCCACATGACTTTTGGCGCTTCATCTCCTAAGGTTAGGTTTTTGGATGTCTATGACTTTTGGCATTCCCGTTTATTGTAAAAGGGCCTTTAGAGCCTCATTGTAATCATCTTCTCATGGATGCGAGTAGCTGTCACATCTCTTCTCAGAGATAAGCTACCACCATTCTAGCGAGTCTTTCACTCTGTACTTTTACAGTCTCTGTACATTTATTTCATTAATAGAAATCGTGTATTACTATACATCTGTGACTCTTTTTATATTTCCACTATATCTCTGTTATATTGTTGTCTCTCTTGCAATATCTCTGAATATTTCTATGTTATATCTTCGCTCTCATTTCGTGCCGAAAATAATCCAGATCAGTGGTATCAGAGGAGGCTGCTCTTGATCGTTTTTCAGTGCATGTCCCCGATGAGGTCCGAGTATAGAAAGTTGGGTCTCGAGCTTGTCTCTCTTGAGGAAAATCGCTCTCACACACCCAAGAAACCCTCAATGGCGAAAGAAAAGAAAAACGATGGAGCAGATGATCCTATCAGTTTGTTGCTTGAGCAAGCTCTCACGCGACAGAGGGACGTGTTAGTGATATTTTCTGTAGAGGGGATTAGATAGCAAAAGAAGGGGTTAAAAACCCATTTGTCCTAAGTTTTGGGCGATAATGCACCCATGGTAAGCAAAAAACAAGTCCGAGAGGTCCAGATTCGCGTGCCCGGATCAACGGCACGCGTTGGATTCCGGACCCCCCTTGCCTTTCTACCTTTAAGCGGGGGGGGGGGTTTGGAATCGAGGGCGCACCTCTCCAATGGCTCAGTCAGTGTGCCCGGATCAATGGCAATGAAGACCATTCTGGACCCCACCCGCCTTTCTACCTTTAAGCGGAGGGGGGGGTACGGAATCACTGATGGAGCTTCCCAACGGCCACGATCGAGGCACCCAGATCAACGGCGCTCGTGCAGCCCCGCCCTTCTCAGTTGTCCTGTGCTTAACCAGTGTGGGCCCTTCTCCCTTCATGTCATCTCCCCTTCCACTTTTCCCCTGCTACCGTGTGTCATCCATTCACCTCCCCTCTTTGGTCCGCATGGTCTTACCTTCTTCTCACCACCCACTCGTTACTTGCCATGTTTCCTTCTCCTTTCCACGTCAGCCCTTCGCCAACGAGCAATTTCATTATCTCCCATCTTCCTCCTGTCCACTTGTTTTCTTCCACCATGTGCCCGCCTCTGTCGCTCTCCCCGCATCACGCCATTTCCCTCTCGTCCTCGTAATCCGACGTCACCACCCCCGTCATGCACCTCATCCTCCGCGCCGGCCTCCATGCTTGTCCCTCAAGTTGTTCAGTTATTCCAGGTGGCAGCGCGAGGAGTCTTCCATATCCCAAAGTGCTGAGTTGGTCGGGCCGTCCTCGATCCCAAGAAGCAGTTATTGAGGCGGTTGGTGGTGGTTAGACATCGTCTCTGCCATAATGGGGACGTCCTGAAATGAATTAAAGGCACGTCGATTCGCCGATGTAACTGTCAGAAGATCGATCGCGTTTGCCATAAGTTGCACGATTATTCAAAGATTGTAGCTGCAGAGTGTCAGAAGCCATGCAGATGCAAAGCTTTCAATGCAGTTTCTCGGTTCCGCTGCTGTTGTTGTTTTGAGTATATGTAGGCATTTTCGCCATTTTTGTATCTATCGATGGTAGAGCTAAGCTCCCGACTGTAAAGTTTCAGCAAACATTCTAGTTCCCTGGTTATGCCTCTGTGATTGAGATTTCTTGGTTTATAACAAACAGTTCTCCTTTTTCCATCTATGTTTCGTCTCGTGCCAGAGAGTTCACAGTCGAATGATTCGCGTGGATTGCTGCATTTATGTTATGATAAAGGATTTGTCGTGACATTTCTGTATTCTCTGGTTCTCTGTGTTTGAATACAAAGAGACTTTGTGTTCGAATGCTTTCTCCTCCAGTCTGTTACGAACTCGATGTCTATGATAGACCTTGCACCCTTCATGCGTAAGTCTTCCACCTACTCACCTTTTTACTACGACTCACTGTTTGGAGTTTATCAAGACCTCACTCGTTCATGCATGCCTGGTCTAGTTTCTGAGTTGATACGATATCGTTCTAAGTTTCCTTCCATTTGATCACCCTTCAAACAAATCGTGACATTAAACTGATGGGCATCGGGCTTTGCTCCTGCTAGCAATCCGGGAGTGACCTCCGACACCAACATTTCTGGCGTCGTTGCCAGGGACGATGTTGAATATATTCCCTGGGATTGAACGAAAAAGATTAATCTGATTCTGAAGGTGCATCAGATATCAGAACTTGAAGATTTCTATTGTGCACCTGGCGACTCCACTATGACGACTCCGCTGGGGAGAACCTGTTCCATCAATTGTGGCTTCGAGGGGTAGACACACGAGGTCTAATCCACACTTGCCTTTAGCCACACCAGAAGAAGACTTGGAAGCGGTGCGCAGAAAGGGAAAGGGCTCTGCAAAAGGAGTTTCCATCGCTGAAAAAGGTAATACGCCATCCCCTTCTGTGAAGACTCCATTTTCTTATTCTCAGCTTCCTAGTCGTACTTCCTCTGAGGTTTCCCAATTTCTGAACTTCAGGAGTGTTCCTGCTGAGTTTTCTCCTCCTAGTCTAGCATCAGAGGGAGAGATCCTTGTCACTCCCCCCTCAGGAGGTTTCACTACTCCTCCTTTGATTACTACTGCTACGCAGAGAGAAACACCTGCACACTCAGGTCCCTTAGACTTCTCTCTGTTTTCCCCGTCGTCTCCTGTGAGGACCTCCTTTCCTACCTCACCTGTTCACACTCCATCTCCTCCGAGTTCTCCTCCACCCAACGTCCTTATGGTTGGTGCTAATCCTCCACAGAACAGAATGGATGCTATAGTCACTGCTAGATATGCTCCTTTGGTCCTGCCCCATCCTATGAACCCTCTCCTTGCTGGAGACTACTTGAAGTATATGCCCAAATTCACTGGGGAGGGAGACATAACTGTTGAAGAGAACTTGGCTGCTTTTTACAGTTATGCAGACAACCTCAATATTGAAAATGAAGATGTCTGGATGAGAGTTTTTGTTCAGAGCTTGGATGGTGAGGTGAGGAAGTGGTTCAGGGGACTGGCCCCTGGATCTATTGCTGGTATTGAAGCCCTGGATAATGTTTTCCTGAGGCAGTGGGGAGATAGGAAAGATTACATTTATTACATGAAAGAGTTTGGGTCCTTGAAGAAGTAGGAAGGAGAATCTGTCTCTGAATTCTCCAAAAGATTCAATAAGATGTATAACAAGATTCTTGCAGAAATAAAGCCTTTCGAAGCCTCTGCTCAAATTTCATATGCTAGTGCATTTGACCTCGACTTCTGTCTTGTATTAAGAGAAAGGAGAGCCACCTCTTTAGCTCAGATGCAAGATGCAGCTATAGAAGTGGAATCCAACATGTTAGCAGCCGACAGACTGAGAAACCAGGCTGACACAAACAGAATAAAGGAAAAGTCGGAAGCTTCAACTTCCAGCCCATCATTGTCCCACCCTCAAGTAAACGAGCTGGCCCAAGTTATGAACTTTCTTAAAGAAGAGGTGGAGAGATTGAAGGTGGAAAGGAGGCAGATGTATAAGGGCCCTCAGAACATCGAAAATAAAGGAGGTTTCAGGAGACCAAACAATTTTTCTCCTCCAACTATGCATAAAGAGAAGGAAAGAGACATAGATGACCAAAGGATTCAGGCTCCCTTCCAGAACAACTTTGTAACTGATGAAGAGGAAGCAGAGCCAGATGAGCCTGAGCCTAAAATTCACTCTGTAGAAGTCACTCCTCCTTTCCCTCACCTGACTCAATTAGCATATGAGGAATCCCTCATGAACGGTCAGCTACATGAACTGAGCAAGGGAGATAAATCTAGTGGTGGCCGAGGCAGGTATAACCTGAGATCCGAAAAAAGGGCAGCAACACCTGATGTTTCTGAGCCGTCCACTAGAGCAGAGAAGCATGCTAATGAGGTATCAGACGGCCACAGAGGTAAGAAGGCCCAACCTCTCTCCCCTATTATTCAAAATCATGCTCCTGAGATTAGAGAAATTCCAAAGCTTACATCTTCCTTTAATTTTGAGCATGAAATTCAAAAGATCAGAATCCCTATGCCCCTCACTGAGTTAATCAAACATGGGGAATTCAAAAAATGCTTCTCCGACCTATTGAAATCTGAAGCCTCTAGCCCTTCCACAGACTTCATAAGCCTCCAAGATGAAAGGCCTGCAGTGGTCCTAGGTCCCATGGTAGAAGACAGAGATGATTCATCCCCTCCTTTCTACACCTCCCTGAACATACATGACAAAGTGCTGCATAACTGTTTAATGGATTCAGGGGCCTCCCACAGCCTCATGCCTAAAGCCGTCATGGAAGAGCTAGGATTAGAAGTCACCAGAGCCTATCATGACCTCTATTCCTTTGACTCTAGGAGGGTACAATGTTTGGGAGTCATCAAGGACCTGGTAGTCTCCCTGTTTCAGCTACCCATGAAAAGTATGGTAATGGATATAGTGGTAGTTGATGTTCCCCCAAGTTTGGCATGCTGTTGTCAAGGTCTTGGATTAAGAGACTTGGAGGGACGTTACAGATGGATCTTACATATGCCACCATCTCGGTCTTTGGGGGGGAACATAGGAGATTATACAGAGAATCCCAGCTAGCCTACATAGTCAGTGATGAAGAAAACCCCACTAATCATCCCATCTATGCCTTAGACACTGACTTAGGATCTAGCTTATTGCAGGTCACTGATGAGCCTGAGACCCCTTTGCAGATCAGAAAGAAACTCAGTCTTAATCAGGGGATGCCTCTTCCAACCACCTCTATTTGGAAGATTTTCTTTGATGGAGCTTCTTCTAGTATAGGTGCAGGTGCCGAAGTGGTATTCAAATCCCCTTCTCAGGAAACCATATCACTGTCATACAAGCTGGAATTTGAAGTCACCAACAATGTGGCAGAATATGAAGCTCTGGTCCTGGGATTAAGGGCTGCAAAAGAAATGAGAATCAGGGAGATGGTTGTGTTTGGGGACGCAGAATTAATTGTCTAGCAGGTCAAAAACGTCTATCAGACCAAGCACCCTCGTCTCAAGAATTACAGGAATGAGGTATGGGACCTTATAGACAGTTTCTTCCAGGCTTTTAACATCTCTTTCATTCCGAGGGAAGAAAATACTCCAGCTGACTTTCAGGCTTTCTCGGCTAGTTTGTTCGAAGCTCCCATGTGGCCAGCTGACAGATCAGAGGTGGAAATAAGATACAGACCCTCTGTACTGGAAAATGTCAAACATTGGAAGGTGTTCGAGGATGATCAGGAGATCGAAAAGTTTCTCCAGTCGGTGGATGAATTCTCTGCGTTACACATAGACGAAGACCCTGGCACCGAAGGTGACAACCACCCTGGGGAGTTTATGAATGAAATTACCAACCACTAGATTATTCAATTACCGAGCAATCATATACCAAAAGGTCTGATCCCATTAGAAAGATTGTTCGATGGGAATGATGTGGCGATAAAGGGCAGAGTTTCAGGTGATGATGCTGATACTACTGAGTGCAACATAGGCACACCAGAGGAGCCCAAGTTTGTCAAGATGTCGAGGAGTTTGATCGAGGAGCAGAGGATCGGATATACTGATTTGCTGAGGGAGTTTGCTGACATGTTCGCGTGGACCTATGAAGACCTCAATACATATGACACGTCAGTCATTGAGCACAAGATCCCACTGAAAGAGGAGGCTAAACCTTTCAAGCAGAAGCTGAGATAGATAAATCCTACGCTGCTACCTGTCATGGAGAGGGAGGTTAAAAAGTTGCCGGATGCCCAAATCATTGTCCCCTTGAGATACTTTGACTGGGTGGCCAATTTGGTCCCAGTAAGGAAGAAGAGTGGAGAAATCAGACTCTGTGTCGATTTCAGAAACCTGAATAGAAGCTCAAGGAAGGACAATTATCCCCTGCCCAACATGGAACATATAATGCAGAAGGTCACTGGTGCATCTAGGATATCTATGATTGATGGCTTTTCTGTCTATAATCAGATATCAGTCATGCCTGAGGACAGAGAAAAGACAACCTTCACCACTCCTTGGGGAACATTCATGTATGCCAAGATGCCTTTCGGACTGATGAATGCGGGAGAAACATTTCAGTGAGCCATGGACATAGCCTTCATCGGAGAAAAAGAAAAGTTTGTGGTGATTTATTTAGATGACATAACAGTCTTTTCCAAGACTGACAAAGAGCACCACTTCCATTTGAAGGGGGTTTTCCTGAAGTGTCGCAGGTTTGGCCTTTCCCTAAATCCCAAGAAATCATTGTTTGCTATGCAAGAAGGGAAGCTGTTAGGCCATATAGTCTCAGCAGAGGGAGTGAGAATTGATCCTGACAGGGTAGAGGCGATCCAGGCCCTGTCACTTCCCAGATCTAAAAAGGAGGTCCAAGCATTTTTGGGAAGGATTAATTTCCTGAGGAGGTTTGTCTCAAATTTTGCTGAATTGGTGAAACATATCATAGCCATGCTCAGGAAGGGCCATGAAGTAAAATGAACTGTTGAACCCAGGAAGTCTTTTGACCAAATAAAGAAGGCATTGAATGAAGCACCTGTGCTGGTCAGTCCCGATTATTCCAAAGACTTTCTGATATTTTCTTTTGCCTCCTGTGATACAGTAGCGACAGTTCTATTGCAGAAAAATGATCAAGGGAAAGAGCAGCCTATTGCTTTCTTTAGCAAGGCGTTGAGAGATGCAGAGCTCCGATATGAGATCATGGAGAAGCAGGCTTATGCCTTGGTGAAAGCTCTCAAAGATCATTGCATATGTCCCTTCAACCTCTGTGAAGGACATTCTTATACAGCCCGACATAGACGGAAGAAGAGGTAAATGGATCACCAAGATCCTAGAATTTGACCTGAAAATTAATCCCACCAAGCTAATAAAGGGGCAGGGTTTGGCCAAGCTAATGGCCGAATCCAATTATAAAGCCTTGGAAATCAATTTTATCAATGAGCAAGCTGAATCATCCAACAGGGGTTCCCAAATCACTGTGCCACTATCAACATGCCCCTGGTACAAAGATATCTTGTATTTCCTGCAGGAGTTGAGACCCCCTGATGGGATGGAAAAAAGCAAGGCAAGAGCTTTAAAGCTCAAAGCTGTCAGGTATTGTCTTATTGGCCAAGCCTTGTATTGGAAAGACCCCCAGGGGGTATTACTAATGTGTCTGGACCCACAGCAGGCCCAGAAGGTTATGAACGATTTCCATAACGGTCTCTGTGGACGCCATTATTTTTGGAAGACCACAACTCACAAGATCCTCCGAGATGGGTACTACTGGCCCACCTTATTTCCTGATGTCTGCAGGGAAATTAGAGCTTGCATCAAATGTCAGAAATTCTCAGGGAAGCAGCAGCTCAAATCCCTGCCATTGAAACCTGTGGTGGTCTCA
>ML834954.1:46996-76329 GCA_009831015.1 Picea engelmannii
ATGTATGTATGTATGTATGTATGTATGTATGTATGTATGCTGGGGTGGCATTGCCACCCCAATTTTGTTACTGATACCACTATCGAGATTGAGCAGGTTTGCAGGTTAGGCCATATATGTTGAGGTTCTCATGCACTCTACAGTGAGCACATGTCCCTGAGTTGGAGCCAGAGGTTATCCCTGATTTTTAGGGATAACTAGGAGATCATGTCTCGAGGCACACAGGTCCTAGACATGGAGTACCAAGAGCAGGATTGACTTGAGTATGGCCCTAGAGGGCCCATCCTTTTCTTCTTCCATCATCTTTGTCTTGTCAGCAGCAACATCCATCACCATCAGCTTGGTCTTGTATCGGAAGAGGTTCTTGCTCCATGAGGTAATTGGTCCAGGTATCATGGTATGTGTCACTTTTGGTCATTGAAACCTTTAAATATATGCATTTGATTCCTTTTATCTATAAAAAATTATTGGATCTTACATTAGCCCACTTGACCATGCTTGGGGAAATTAACAGGGAGCCCTAGCAAGCCTGTGCCCATAGGTCTCAGTTTTCCACTGGGGGGATTTCTGAAAATCCGCCGTCCGCTCCCATCATAGCACCAATGTTTCATCTTATCTCCCACTCATTTATCCCATTCCCCTTGTCCGGGCATTGGGTTGACCTATTTGTAGGATTGCACCTTATCTCATGGGAAGAAGGGGCTAAAGTCCCAAAAGGTAAAAGAAGCTGGTAAAAAGACAAAAGCCTAAAAATGAAACCTCGAGATGCTTCGCCCAGGGATCCCCATGAAGGAAATAAAAGGCCTCGCGGCAAGAAACAAGAGGGACCCAAAAAATAACAAACAAGACCTATTCAGAGGATAGGGGGTATCATCACGAGCCAGCCTATTAGGTTCATGGGTACCTAACAGTATGACATTGCCACCATCTAGTTACCACGCCAGGGTAGTGACCTTTGGTTGCATGGCCAAGGGAAAGGGGGTCTCATCATGAGCCAACCTTCTCATCTCTGTGGAAGTACTTGTGGGTAAAACTGTCATCTCTGGTCACCATGCCAAGGATGTGTCCTCTGGTTAGCTCTTGAATACAAAGAAAAAGAAGAAGAAAAGACAAATAAGATAATAAAGCTAAAAAAGAATAAAGGCAAGAACGGGCAATGAAAAAAGGCATCCATGATAGGTACAACTCGCCTTATACAAAGGCACCCACAGATAACATTATGCATCCTTGGCTCACACTGTAGCCACATGTTTGTACATCCCCTAGCCACATCAACTCACTTACATGGCTTGGATGAAATCCTCCTGGAAACTTTCCTTTTCTTGTGGATACTAGCCCAATAGGACGTCCTATCTTTTTCTCCAATATTGTATTGCAGGTTTTTGTAATGCCTTTGAGATACTGACTAATATATTAGGGGTTTTTATGCATATGTTTAATAATAGTGATGATGAGATGTGATTAGCATTGCTATGATCCCGGTGACTGATGAGCCCATGGAGGGCGTAGCTTTTGATGTGTAGGACCATGCCCGATGGACATGTACCATTTGGACCGGTACACATGGGGAGATGACCAGTTCGGACCTCCATGGAGCTGAAGAGCCCACCAGATAGATGGTGTGGCCCCATCAGGGGGTAGAGACAGGATGGAGATGGATCAGGGATTTTTCACCAGAGAGGAAGAGGGCGTTCCATCAGAGGCACTCCGACAGGACTAGACCTGGGGGGAATGACCCCTTTTCAGTGGAACGCTAGCCTTGGAAGGCTTGGGACGTCTCCATATTCAACATGACATCAGCCATCTTCATGGATGATTTTGGAGGCAAACTGGGTAGCAGTGGCACATGTGGCATGTTGGAGAAGCCCCTGGGGGCTAACAATTTGATCCTTGGTGTCTCATTTGCCCTAAAAGGGGCTAGCGCCTCCCTTGAAGGGGATTTTACTCTCTTTTTACCTCAATTAGGGTTTTAATTTGAAAATTTAATTAAAAAACAATATTATTTTGGTATTATGGTCTTGGCGACCTTTTTATGACCTAAAAAGTAAAATTAGGTCATTGATACACTATATATTGAGGGTTTTGACTCTCATTTTATCATCATCTATCACTCACCACTTGGTGAGGTCTGAAATTTGTGCCCCATTTGGGTTATTGGCTGATTTGAGGAAGGCGCACTTGTTGAAGGAAGAGATTTTTGGCATTCTATGGTGTTTTTCTTGAAGGAAGGTGTTACAACTAGGGTTTGCATGATTATTTTCTTGATGATTTGTAAGTATTTTTCTTCAAAACTTCTTGATTGAATGGTTGCAGTTTAATTTCTTGCATCTATTTATAAATATTTCTGAATCAAAACCCTAGGGGACAAACACACAAGTAGGTCGTTGTCTCATGTCCCCTGATAGAAAAAAGTTTATCCATTGAAGAATAAGAAGAGAGACTAGCTATAGCTAAACTCCTTTTTGTTCTTCCCTTAAGCTAGCCATATCTTCTGACTTCAAGAGGAAGAAGATGCTCCAGGCCTAGGTTATCTACACCTAGGGCCATTTTCTTTTAGGGTTTGATGAAAGAGCCTTGCCTTAGCAACACTCTCCCTCTTTAAACCCTCTTGTCTTGACTTTGCTTTTCATTGAGCTAGTTGTTTGCCGGGAAGGAGGAGAGAGCACGAGGCCTTTCTTTAGAAACACCGAAATGAGCCTCTCTCCCCTAGGGTTATTATTTTGGATCCCTACTTTAGCAACAGTTCAAAACTTATCCCTCTAGTCCTTTAAAATCTCATCTCCTTCAACTTTTGTCTTCTTCACCTATGACTCCATTAACCCTAAGGCATTGATCTAAGATCTCCAACGTTGAAGTAGAATTGGATCCAAACACTCTCAAACCGCTTGAAATTGAAACCCTAACTACACTAACCCTAGCCTAGAATAACTTACTAACCTTAAGTTGCTGACATCACACTTGGTTATTTCATCTTAATGCAACAACATCTTATCTTGTGAGCAATTCAATGGTGTTTAATGCATTTACTAAATAAGGTTTTGATTTGTTCTTTGAATGCTGCATCATTCCATTACTTATTGATGAAGTGACTATATTCTCATAGCTGTATTGATAAACATTGACTTCGTCAA
Source organism: Picea engelmannii (assembly GCA_009831015.1). Taxonomy (NCBI): domain Eukaryota; kingdom Viridiplantae; phylum Streptophyta; class Pinopsida; order Pinales; family Pinaceae; genus Picea; species Picea engelmannii. Next base: position 50,128 of record ML834954.1, read on the forward strand.
TATTTAATGCTATAATTGCGTACATGTTGTTTATATAGTCATATATTGTGTGAAGTACTAACCCCATTGAATATTATCTTGCGAATATATGTTTGCTATTGTCTTGTTCCAGGCAGTTACTTTGTTCCTTGGGGGTTACTTTGAATTGGCCTTTTTCTGAACTATCTGCTTTGGTGGTGATCTGTGAGGGGGGGACTTTACCTTTGTCCTTTTAACCTTTTCCTCTTCAAAACCCCAGGTCATCGGGGACGTATCCACTAGTATTTACCTCTCTAAAATAAAGAACCATCCCATCAAGGTGACATTGGGTGGGATAGGTTCCTGTTATGCCAGTTTGGGCCTCCATCTTATAGCCATTTTACCTAGCTACCCTTTCTTGTGTCTACAAATGGTGTGATAACATTTTGGCACCACTGTCGGGGAACACTAAGTCAATTCTCCTCAAACGAAAAATATTTTTGCTAAGCCTTGCATCTAGAGTGTTATCTAACAAGCTTACCTGGCGACTCCACTAGGGTGTTTTCCCTTATCTTTTGATAGTTTCAAGAAAAATATCTAGCGAATCCACTGATGATGAAGACAACTATGACTTCACAATGGGATCCAAGGAACTACAAAACTTTGGACATGAGTAAAATCCTGGGATATCCCATAAAAATTCCCCCCTTTTATAAAAATTGGCTCCCTAGATTCCCTGGCATCGATGGAGAAAGTCTCGATTATCACATGAAAAAATTTTGGCCTTTCTTTCAATACTGCCCTGTTAGTGATGAGGCTGAATATTTGGTGATGAAACTCTTCTCTGCCTCTCTCCATGGAGAGGCTAGAAGATGGTATCGTAATCTTCCAGCTTCCAGGATCACATCTATGGACCATTTTGAAGAAATCTTCCTTGCAAGGTGGGTTATGAAATTGGAAGATATACAATCATTGTTGAGATGTCTTTAAAGCATGAAACAGATAGAGGATGAGACCATCAAAGATTTCGGTTTTAGATTTCAGAGGTTGTTGTACCACATTCCTGAGAGCTAATGCCCTAAAGGAAAGTATCTCATCTATCTCTATACCAATAGAATTCTGGGGCATTTGAGCTTCCTCCTAAATAAAAAGGGTGCAAAAACACTTGCAGAAGCTTACAACATGGCCATTCAAATTGAGAAAAATATCTCCTCATCCAGAACCAATGAACATACCATGGACACTCTCAACTTGATAAAACTAGTTTCCCTTGAAACCTTTGTTGAAGATCAACAAGAGAGAAGGGAACAAGTTTTGGACCAACAAAATGAGAATGTGATTAAGGAGAAAAAACCTAAGCAAGATGATGACGTACCAACCCGTGCTCCTCCCTCTAATGAGGTCATCCAAGAACCTATTTCTCCTGCACAGCAAAGCGAAGATGAGGTTAGTTTATTTCCACTTCAGGATTCTGATGACACCTTATTCCTTGAAAATGAAGGATAAATGAAAGCTTTGAACAAAATGGATATTCCTTGTTGTGCAATTGTAGACAAAGAAGCAATCCATGAGGATGAAACAATAACACATACTAAAAATGCCAAAGTCCTCGAAGCCCCTGGACAAGAAGAAACAATAAGTTGCCCTCCTCCCCTAGTTTTTGATGATGCTTTACTTTATGATGAAGGAAATGAGGACAAGGAGAATGAATTTTCAAAAGTTTCAAACCCTGGATGTTATGACACAGATAGTGACATTGTTGATAACATTGATGAGTTCATACATGTTGGGAGACGTAGGTGGTATTTAGTTGGTTATGACCTAGATCCCATCTATGACACAGAGAGTCATTTCCAAGTGTTTCCCTTGCAATTATCACAGTAGATTGATTTTGACCAGTGGCAACAAGGAGATGAGATTTTTGCCTATACTTTTCAAAAAACCAAGGATGACCTAGTACCTTGTTTTCCTGATGATTTTCAGTCTTACCTTGAGATTTTTTATGAGTACCCTTCTGAGCACTTGGATTCTCTCCATGAAAATGATTACCAACCACCATTGTTCTTGAATTTTGATACAAGTAAGAACATCACTTGCCTAAAGAAGGATTCTCATGACTTCTCACTCCAGCCACCTGTTATTACTTTACCTTGCTTTTCCATTAAAGGTGTAGTCTGGACGTATATCTTTTATATAGATTTTCCTCTTAGGAAAACCCTAGAGTCCAAGGGTTGGTTAAAAATTACAAGCTTATGTGTATTTTCTTAGTTTTTCAACTATCCCTTGAGAATTTTCCAGTCGTCTAATACATCTTTGTCAATCCCTTCCCAGACTTCACAGTATGAGAACGTCTTAGGTAGCCAGTGTGTCAACCTTTTGAGTCATTGTTCTAAAACTTGAACTTTTCTTGACCCTTTCCTGAAGTGGATCAAGTACTTTCTTCAGAGATGGACTTGGCAGGATTTTATCCCTCCCACCCACCTCCATGAGTTAGACTTTGAGATTTCTGATGATATGATATACATTCTAACTCATAACATTTTTGTGCTTGATTTATCACTATTTTGGTTTATGATGAAGTGCAAAGGCAGGTATCGTGGCACATTGCTAGATTGGCTACACTGGTCGTTTGACTACATCAAACATCCAACCAACAGGTAAGAAAAGGTAGGTACTTTTATTTACATTTACATATTGATTGTTTTACTTCAGTCTATATATATATATATATATGTATGTATGTATTTTGGGGTGGCATTATCACCCCAATTTTGTTACTAATACCCCTATCGAGATTGAGTAGTTCTGCAGGTTAGGCCAGAGATGATGAGGTTCTCATGCGCTCTACGGTGAGCACATGTCCCCGAGTTGGAGCAAGATGTTATCCCCGATTTTTAGGGATAACTAGGAGATCATGTCTCGAGGCCCACAGGTCCTAGACATGGAGTACCGAGAGCAGGATTGACTTGAGTATGGCCCTGGAGGTCCCATCCTTTTCTTCTTCCATCAGCTTTGTCTTGTCAACAACAATATCGATCACCATCGGATTGGTATTATATCGGAAGAGGTTCTTGCTACATGAGGTAATTGGTCCGGGTATCATGGTATGTGTCACTTTTGGTCATTGAAACCTTTAAATATATGCATCTGATTCCTTTTATCTCTAACAACTGCTTGGATCTTACATTAGCCCACTTGACCATGCTTGGGGAAATTGACAGGGTGTCCTAGCAAGCCTATGCCCATAGGTCTTGGTTTGCCACTGGGGGGATTTCTGAAAAATCCATCGTCTGCTCCCATCATAGCACCACTGTTTCATCTTATCTCCTGCTCATTTATCCCATTCCCCTTGTCTGGGCATTGGATTGACCTATTTGTAGGATTTCACCTTATCTCATGGGAAGAAGGGGCTAAAGGCCCAGAAGGTAAAATCATTTGGTAAAAAGACAAAAGCCTAAAAATGAAACCTCGAGATGCTTTGCCCAGGGATCCCTAAGAAGGCAATAAAATGCCTCTCAACAAGAAATAAGAGGGACCCGGAAAATAAGAAACAAGACCTAGTCAGAGGATAGGGGGTCTCATCACGAGCCAACCTATTAGGTTCATGGGTACCTAACAGTATGACATTGTCACCATCTGGTTACCACGCCAGGGCAATGACCTTTGGTTGCATGGCCAAGGGAAAGGGGGTCTCATCATGAGCTAGCCTTTTCATCTCTATGAAAGTAATTGTGGGTAACACTGTCAACTCTGGTCACCATGCCAAGGCAGTGTCCTCTGGTTAGCTCTTGAATAAAATGAAAAAGAAGAATAAAAATAAAATAAAAGAATAAAGATAAAAAGGAATAAAGGCAAGAACAGGCATGGAAAAAATGCATCCATGATAGGTACAACTCGCCTTCTACAAAGGCACCCATAGATAACATTATGCATCCTTGGCTCTCACTACCCACATGTCTGGACATCCCCTAGCCACATCACCTCACTTAAATGGCTTGGATGAAATCCTCCTGGAAACTTTCCTTTTCTTGTGGATACTAGCCCAATAGGACGTCTTGTCTTTTTCTCCAATCTTGTGTTGCAGGTTTTTGTAATGTCTTTGAGCTACTGACTGATATATTATGGGTTTTTATGCATATTTTTAATAATATTAATGATGAGATGTGATTAACATTGCTATGATCCTGGTGACTGATGAGCCCATGGGTGGCATAGCTTTTGATGTGCAGGACCATGCCCGATAGACAGGTACCATTTGGATCAGTACACATGAGGGGATGACCAGTTAGGACCTCCATGGGGCTGAAGAGACCACCAGATAGATGTTGAGGCCCCATCAGGGGGTAGTGATAGGATGGATATGGATCAGGGCTTTTGCACCAGAGAGGAAGACGACGTTCCATCAAAGGCACTTCGGTAGGACTAGAGCGGGGGGGAATGACCCCTTTTCAGTGGAACGCTAGCTTTGGAAGGCTTGGGATGTCTCCATCTTCACCATGATGTCATCCAGCTTCATGGATTCTTTTGGAGGCAGACTGGGTAGCAGTGGCACGTGTGGCATGTTGGATAAGCCCCTAGGGGCTACTGTTTTTCTCCTTGGTATCTCATTTTCCCTAAAATGGGCTAGCGCCTCCCTTGAAGGGGATTTTACTCTCTTTGCAGCTCAATTAGGGTTTAATTTGACAATTTAATTAAAAAACAGTATTATTTTGGTATTATGGCCTTGTTGGCCTTTTTATGACCTAAAAAAGTAAAATTAGGTCATTGATACACTATATATTGAGGGTTTTGACTCTCATTTCCTCATCATCTATCACTCACCACTTGGTGAGGTCTGAAATTTGCACCCCATTTGGGTTATTGGCTGATTTGAGGAAGGCACACTTGTTGAAGGAAGATATTTTTGGCATTCTATGGTGTTTTTCTTGAAGGAAGGTGTTACAACTAGGGTTTGCATGATTATTTTCTTGATGATTTGTAAGTATTTTTTTGCAAGACTTCTTGATTGAATGGTTGTAGTTTAATTTCTTGCATCTATTTATAAATATTTCTGAATCAAAACACTGGGGGACAAACACACAAGTAGGTTGTTGTCTCATGTCCCCTTGTATTAAAACTTTTATCCATTGAAGAAGAAGAAGAGAGCCTAGCCATAACTACACTCTTTTTTCTTCTTCCCTTAAGCTAGTCGTACCTTCTGACTTCAAGAGGAAGAGTATGTCCTAAGCCTAGTTTATCTACACCTAGGGCCTTTTTATTTTAGGGTTTGATGAAAGAGCCTTGCCTTAGCAACACTCTCCCTTTTTAAACCCTCTTGTCTTGACTTTGATTTTCATTGAGCTAGATGCTTGCTGGAAAGGAGGAGAGAGTACGAGGCCTTTCTTTAGCAACACCGGAGTGAGTCTCTCTCCCCTAGGGTTATGATTTTGGAGCCCTGCTTTAGCAACACTTCAAAACTTATCCCTCTAGTCCTTTAAAATCTCATCTCCTTCAACTTTTGCATTCTTCACCTATGACTCCATTAACCCTAAGGCACTGATCTAAGACCTCCAACGTTGAAGTAGAATTGGATCCAAACACTCTCAAACCTATTAAAATTGAAACCCTAACTACACTAACCCTAGCCTAGACTAACTTACTAACCCTAAGTTGCTAACGTCACACTTGGTTATTTCATCTTAATGCAACAACGTCTTATCTTGTGAGAAATTGAATGGTGTTTAATGCATTTACTAAATAAGGTGTTGATTTGTTCTTTGAATGCGGCATCGTTCCATTACTTATTGATGAAGTGACTTTATTCTCACAGTTGTATTGATAAACATTGACTTCGTCAATATTTACTGCTATAATTTCTTACATGTTGTTCAGATAGTCATATATTGTGTGAAGTACTAACCCCATTGAATATTAGCTTTCAAATATTTGTTTGTTGTTGTCTTGTTCCAGGCAGGTACTTTATTCTTTGGGGGTTACTTTGAATTGGCCTTTGGCCGGACTATCTTCTTTGGTGGTGATATGTGAGGGGGAAACTTTACCTTTGTCCTGTTAACCTTTGCCTCTTCAAAACCCCAGGTCACTGATGACGTCTCCCCTGGGATTTACCTCCCTAAAAATAAAGAACCATCCCATCGAGGTGAAATTGGGTGGGATAGGTTCCTGTTACGCCAGTTTGGACCTCCATCTTATAGCCATTTGACCTAGCTACCCTTTCTTGTGTCTACAAACTCCGCGATAATAGGTATAAGAAGAGTATAGGTACATGTTGGTTACAATTCAGTGGCACATGTTGGTTACAGGTTGTTGGCACAAATTTATACAGATTTACAGTGGTATATCTCAGAGTGAAAGTGTGGTAATGGTCTCATCATTTCACTTATAATTCAGGATGGTTGGATGGGGAAAGGATAGGTGGTTGTAGCCACCTTCCATTTGTAGCCAGAGAACATAGTTGGTTGTAGTCTCCTTCTAGTTATAACAAGAGAATTAGGGATTTGGAGCTTCCCTTAGGTTGCATCCTGGAAATATAGGGGGTCAGAGCCTCCTTCCAGTTGCAGCTGGATAACAAGGGAAGTTTGTTCTTCCAATGAATGTAATTCTTAAGGACATATAAGAAAAAACATTATGTGGTTTTCTCCAACATTGGGTTTCCACGTAAAAATACTGGTGTGATGTGTCTGTGTACGATTGTTCATTATTCGTTGTTTATTTACTCTGCACTTGTTGAATGATAATGGTATATTGATCATAAGGATAAATAACACTTACATATTGTGGTTAAAAGGATTAAAAATATCTATTACTGATTCAACACCCCCTCAATAATCCAAAAATTGGTATCAATATAGGTTCCTTCAAGAATCCATTTAACCACTGAAAGGTAGATCATGGAGAACAACATGATGTATAAAAATGGAATAACATAGTTTGATGGACAAAAATATGCATTCTGGAGTAAAAGGATGAAAAATTATGTACAAGAACAAGGATTTGAGGTTTGGCAATCAGTTGTAGATGGACATAAATAACCAACAGTTCTGCCAACAAATGACAATGGAAGGAAACTCACTCAAAATAACCCAAAAGCCAAAAATGCACTTCTGAATGGTCTTGGTGATTCGGTATATGGAAAAGTTATGAATTGCAACTCCACAAAGGAGATTTGGGACAAACTTTTGAATTTTTATGAAGGAGATGCAAAATTCAAGGAAACAAATCTTCAAACTTAGAGAGCTCAATTTGAACATCTGAAGATGAAGGAATATGAGAATATTGCAGCTTACTTATTTTGAGTTGATGAAACAGTGGATGTAATCAGAGGATTGGGAGAAGAAGTGGATGAATCTATAATTGTTCAAAAGGTGCTAAGATCTCTTGCAACGAGATTTGATCCTAAGATCTCAACACTAGAATAAATAATAGATCTGGATTCTATAAGCATGGATGAACTACATGGAATTTTCACATCCTATGAAATGAGAACCGAATAGGAGAATCCACTTACAAAAGAAGCAACATTCAAATAATCCAAGAAGTCAAATAAAAAGGGCAAGCAAAAGGTCAAAGAAGATAGAAGCAACAATGACATCTCAGAAGACGATGAAGAAGTAGCAAACTTCGTCGGAAGAATGAAAAAGGGAACTGACAATAGATATAGAGGTAATATTCCATTGATTGTTTTTAATTGGGATGGTATTGGTCATTTTGATAACAAATGTCCTCATAAGAAAAGGATAAGAAATGAAGAATATGATTCAAATAGAAAACAAATATACAAAGGAAAAAGAACCAAAAATAAAGTCTTCAAGAAAATTTTATGTACCAAAGAAGATAGCTCCTCATCAGACGAAGACAAAGTTAGTGAAAGTGAGATAGAAAGAGTTATATTCATGGTAGTATAATACTTTGATAAACAAGGCACAGAAGAGGAATATGAAGAGGACGAATTTGATTACAAAGAAGAAATTTTGAGTGCTATAGAAGTTATAAGAAGAGAAACAAGTCACTACAGGTGGAACTAAAATGAAAAGAGGAAACACAAAAATCCAACTGTGAAGAACTAGAGCAGGTGATCACTAAGTTAAAAATTTCAAGTTGAAGAAGACAAAAGAATTGAAGAAACACTCAAGGAACGATTAGAAGAAAGAGACGAGACCGTTGGAAATTTGGAAGCAGATATTTTGGAGAGTTTATTTTTTTTGGATAAAGTGGTTATAAGTGGACATGTGGTTAGAAGTGGGTTATCCCTAAAAGAAGGAAATTGGGTTAAGTTGGTTACAAGGTAACCCCTTGAGGAAGCTACATGGTAGTATAAATTAGAGAGAAAGGATCTCCTATTAGCACCTATTGAGAACATTGAATATTTATTATTGTGTAAGGTTTATCAAAGGTACACATTGATACATATGAACTTATGCAAGTCTGAGGTAGCACAAAGGGTTGATGGTGAAAGTTTTGGAATTGCATAAATACTGAAAAAACCCTAGTTTTTGAGGTGTACGCGGGCTGTAGTGGACAAGGGTGCATACATATGCAGGCTAGTAATATAACAGTGTGCATACATGTGGGAAAATCCATGAAATATTGAGTTGTTAAGGGTGTCAGGTTCTCAGAGTCTGAATGCAAGCTCCCGCGAAGGTCTACAATGATCAGGTACAACAGATCTATCTACAGATTCAAAAGGTATGTAATATTCTTATGTTTAGTTGGATATTGTTGTCTTAATGAGATATGGTTATGGGAGTTTGATGTTTTTCCATAGAGATAGTTTGGCTATATGGCACTTACGGTATGATCTAGATCTACAAAAATACAACACTGGTATGTTGGTATTATGCATTGGTTCATCTTGTTGGTTCAAGTGTTGAGACATAGTTTGTATTTCTTGGTACATGGTTGAGGGTTTTGTTTGTCAAGTGGTTGTAAATGTCTTTGTATGGTGTGAGGCTGCATATCAGTAAGGGTTTTATGTCTAGTCCATGTGAGGGTTATTACACTTGTTCATGATTATACACACATGTATGGAACAAGACTAGATAGATATAGATGCACTTGGTTAAGGGATATATAATATGATGTATGCAAATGGTATATGTACAAATAAGACATAGTGATAGGTTGTAGGTTGAGTTGACAGATGCAACAAAGTGTTTGAAGTTTTAGAGACGGTGAAAACCTTAGTTTTCTAAAGGTGTGTGCAGGTTGCAGTACAGACAGGGCACGTACATAAGAAGGTTGCAGTATATATAGGGCACGTACACAAGCGAGTTGTAGTATATACAGGTCACATACCGGTTAGGTTTTTTGTTGGTACAGGCTGAGTAAAGGTATAGGTTGGTTATATTTCAGTGACACATGTTGGTTACAGGTTGTTGGCATAGATTGATACAGGTTTATAGTGGTATATCTCATAGTGATAGTGTGGTAGTGGTTTCATCATTTCACTTATATTTCGGGGAGGTTGGAAGGGGAAAGGATAGGTGGTTGTAGCCACATTTCAGTTATATCTAGAGAATGTAGGGGGTTGTAGCCTTGTTCTGGTTATAGCCAGATAATTGGGGAGTTGGAGCTTGCCTCAGGTTGTTGCCTAAAAATATAGGGAGTGAAAGCCTCCTTCCAGTTGCAGCTAGATAACACAGGAAGTTGGTGCTTCCAATGATTGTAATTATTAAAGACATATAAGAAAAAACATTTTATGGTTTTCTCCCGCATTGGGTTTCCACGTTAAAATATTGGTGTATTGTGTATGTGTATGATTGTTCATTTTTCATGGTTTATTTACTCACCACTTGTTGAATGACAATGGTATATTGATCATAAATATAAACAACACTTACAAATTGTGGTTAAAAGGATTAAAAATCTCTATTATTGATTCACACCCCTCTAAGTAATCCAAGAGAAGGAACTGAAAAGGAACAAAAAGATAAAAACGGATTTTATCATGGAAGGATTACCTGATTCAATAAAAAAAAAAGTGGGACAGTGTTTATCAACCAAAGAGCTTTGGGACAGCCTACAAGATATTTACGCAAGGTAAGGAACAAAAGAAAATGAAGAAGGTGAAAACTCAGATGATGAAGAAGTCAAAAGAGGTGAGTATTTTTTCTTTAATTGTGAAGAAGTAGGACATATTGAAATTGAATGCTCTTATTTGAATATTGAGAGTGATGAGATAGAAAATCCCAATGAAATAGAAGAAAGTATTGATATTGAAAAGGAAAATAATTATGAAGCAAAATTTAGTCAATAAGAAAGAAAACTTGAAGAACAAATCATCTCCTTGAATACTCAACTTGAGGAATCAAAAATAAAATAAGAAGTTATGATGATTCGAATGTCTAAAAAGGAAGAAGATTGTGAGAAGCTTGAGTAAGAAGTCATGTTATTGAGAGTTTAAGTTGAGAAGATTAAATTGAAAAACTTCCCAGTACTAGACAGAATAGGTTTTGGACACATTGGTGAGACTTCATATAAACAAGATCCAAGCCACAACAAGAATGTTGAAGAAACTATAATCCCCACACAATAAGTTGAAGAAAAATACTCCACATTTCTAGAAAGAAATAATGAAGAAAAGGTTAAGATTTACACAGAAGTAATTAAAGGAAGGAATCATGGTCAGCAAGATTCCAAGAGGAAGGATACCTTTTCAAGAATACCATCTACTTTAAGAAAACAAAGAATATTCAACTATGATCGTGATCAGCCAAGGAATAAATTTAGAAGGACTACATCACAGAGAGTATCATCTACTCCCATGTATCAAAGTTTCTTTTATGTCCACTGTTTTTATTGTACTAACTTTGGACATAAATTTGTATACTGCAGAGCATATGGAAGAAATGTTCAAGAAAGTAGTACTTATGTGGTTCCTCACAATATTGAATGCTACAAATTCCACAATTATAGTCACATAGCTCAAAATTTTAAAACCTTGATAGAGCCATCCATGAAATAAAACATTGATAATAGGTATAAGAAGGTTTGGAAAATAAAAGAAATACAAGAAGAGAAGATGAATGAAGAACATGTCCGAGAGATCGCAACATTTGCAATAGTATGACAAAGACTATAAAAGAAAGTGAAAGAATAACAAGTCTCAAGGATCGTATTCTCAGAATCCATAGCAACGTAAGATCATATTGTAGAGTAGGTAAAGGAGGAATAGGTCCCATAAATCACACTCTAAGGATACATAGTAGTACGATATCATGATAAATATACAAGAAAAAAGGAAGATATCAGATACAAGAAGGTTTGGAGAAGAAATGAAAAAAAATAAGAATAGGTGAAAGAAAAATAGGTCCCATAGATCATACTCACAAGATGTTGGTTGTGGAGCCTGATTATCTTCCTGATTCATAGGTATTTGTTTTCATCCATGTTTATACCCCATGAAGACTTTACACCTATAATAATGTACACTCTTCCACGCGAGGGAGTGCAGAGGGGGGTTACCCCCTCTGCGAGGTCCGGGGGCAAGCGGGCCCCCGAAAGAAAAATTTCCTTGTAAATGTATATTGTAATTTCATTGTAAATCTAGACCATTCATTATAAGGCCACAAATCTAACGATAGAAATTATGTTAGGGTTTTTGGCCCTAGAAGGAAACCCTCTTTTATGAGGGAAATGTATTGTGGCTAGGTATGATAGCGAATATTGTATTCTGAGAGAGGAGACTGTATGAGAAAGAAGAGAAAGTTACAGCGGGTTTTCTATAGGTTGTATTCCTTCATTTGTTGGATAATAATAAAGGAAGGACCTGGCAATTTCTTTGGTGGATGTAGCCCACACTAGGTGAACCACGTATATCTGTGTCTCTGTTGTATTCTGTATCTTCTGTGTTTTATTTCCACATTTGTTTTATTTTATTGCTCTACGATCCTGTTTTTCTAACACAAGATTTGCAGCAACGAAAAATCATGATGCATCAACAGGAAAAGATAAATATGTCAGTTTTCAGGAAGAGTATGAAAATAAGAATAATGAAGAGGAAAAATGCTCCATGTTAGGGTAGAATCCTCCATTGTTATGAGCCATATGGCTTGGAGACTCACAGGTAATATGAATATTGAACAAGGGGATTATATGCAACAACTATTACAGTTTAGAGATCTATCCTTCAGATAACATGAAGTGTTTTAGAGTGGTGTTACAAATGTTTGATTCAGAGTAGTTCGATGACAGAGGTATAGGATGTCATATGACATATTGGTTGGTGAAGGAACCAATTTTATAACACATCTCCATGTAGGTATGCAAAAGATTAGTTGCAGACACAAGGAATATCATTGGTACACTTTTTGATGCAGAGATTCATAGAGGACATATTTAGGTAGGAATATATTGATTTCAGAACATTGGATATTTGTAGAGTTTGATTTGTAGTTGAGTAAACCATTGGGAATAATTGTTTCAGTTTGAGATGGAGGTATGTGATGATGAGTTGCAACAGATTCAAAGAATTCTTTAGAATAGTGAAGTGATATATGGGTTAGCATTTTGGATAGTTGAGTCACAGAGTCATGAACACACTTGGTATATGAAAACACGTGTATGAGATACATCTCTTGGTAATGTTGGAACTATGTTTAGGTACACCATTGATGGTATAGGTTATGGTGCATGGTTGATGCACGATTTTGTATAGATGTTGGTGCATGATTGATGTACTTGGTGTGTTACAGGTTGTGATACACGGTTGATGTTTGGTATGGTACAGGTTGATGGTTTGGTACATGCTTTGGTACATGGTTGAGACACATATCTTATGTTGGTATGTTGGTGATCTTGGTACATGCATGGGAGAGTCATGTGTTGGTTATGTTGGACATCTATTTGAGATGTATCCTTGGTATATGATCCATGTGATAGGATCTGGTTGAGTATCGTTGTTTAGGATTGGAAAGATATATGTGAATGGATGAGAGATTGGTTCAAAGATTGGTTTAGAAAGTGGTTTAGAGATTGATTCAAAGACAGTTGGATGATTTTGATAATGAAATATTTGAATCCTTTTGTATATGTTAGTGATTTACAAGAGGAAGAACCAATGGAAAAAAAAATCCAAAAGGAAGCAGGTACAAGAAGACCTACATTTGATCTTCACAACATCTTATAGAGAAGTCAAGGAAAGAGAAATAGTCAAAGAAAAGATCAGAAGAGTGAATATAGGGGGAGCATCCCCAAGAAAATTTGAGAGAGGAGTAGTATCCCGAGAGAGAGAGTTACCATTTTACCCAGGATATCAAAGGGGAGTAAGAGAAAGATCCAGAGAGAAAGAACAAAAGCAGTGAAACAGAGAGAAATATCAGAAGAATAAAGACAGGAAGAGTAGCCCCAAAAGGAGATGCCCTTTTCCATTGATGTCAAAGGGGGAGAGAAATAACAATGGAATAGGAGAGAAGAGAGAAATGACACATTTACAGGTGAATGATGGTCATAGGAGGAGCATGAGCATGAGTATGAGTGTTTCCATTAGTGCATGCCATTAGTGTTTCCATCAATTTCAAAGGGGGAGATTGTTGGATAGTTGGTTGTCATTGATTTTAACCCTTCAATATTCATGTAAACCCTTGGAGAAGTCGGGAATCCCCAGAGATGTGGATGAGATCACATGACAATTTGTTGTCATTTTACTCCAAGGGTGACATCATGCCCTTCTAGGATGACGATGAGCCATAGATGTGGAATGTTGAGTTGGAAAAGTCTGGTGCTTGGCCTCGAGAATCCCCAAATGATGCCCACACATGCCACTAGTCTCACAAATGCCTCCAAAAATGAAACCCTGGCTCTGGGTGACATTTAGGGATATGATGGTGACATCCATGGCCCTCAAGGGATAATGTTCATGTGGGAAGAGTAAGATCTCCTAGGTCTAGGTATGTCAAGGTGCCTCCAAAGGCAACATCCTTCTTATTCCTGGTGCAAGTCTTCAATCTCTTCTTACCCCTGGCTAGGGTTTCAACATCCATCTATGGGATTTAAGCCCCCATGAAGGTTCGAGCTAATCATTCCCTCATGTGTACCTTTCCACTAGGAAAGGTACTGCAACAATAAGAAGTACGCCCTCCAGGGGTTCATAAATCATAGGGATCATAGCATGTAAATCACATCCAGTAATTAAATTACCCAATCATGTGCATCAAACCCCCTTAACCCAAACAAATTCTCAAAGACGTTATGCAATTTGACAAGTTAGGTTTGGAGAAGGTCTCAGGGTGTCCTATTGGGATAACCTCTCTTAATTTTGGGGTGTTTCCCAAGTGGGATCTAGTCCAAGTCATGTAAGTGTATGAGGTTGCATGGGATAAGTATTTGGGCATAGGGTGCATGTAATAATAGGGAAATGTAAAATCTTACCTATGGGTTCCTTTGTATATCGTGAGCTACACTTTGTCATAAATGTAATTGTTTCCTATCCCATTCATTTCCTTTTACTCTTAGCTTTATTTATTTTGATCTTCTGATCTTGTACTTCAAGGGAAGAGTTGAGGGCCACTATCCTGGCTTGATGACCAAAGGTGATAGTGTTATCCACAAACATTTCACGGAAATGAGAAGGTTGGCTCATGATGAGACCCCCTTTCTCTTGGCTATGCCACCAAGATCCACTACCCTAGCTTGGCGACCAGATAGTTGGTAGTGTCATACCGCTACATGCCCATGGTCATAATAGGTCAGCTCATGATGAGACCCACTATCCATCAACTAATACCTTAAGTGTTTATGTTATCTTATGGGCCCCCTTTTCTTAATTAGAATATTTTTACTGCTTTCTCAGGTATCCCTAGGCGAAGCATCTAGAAGGTTTCAATCATTGGATTTTAACTCTTTCTGACTAATTTTACCCTCTAGGCCTTTAGCCCCTTCCTCCTACGAGGTAAGGTACAACCATTCCTAGTGTATCCAATCCCAATGCCCAAACAAGGATAGGGGAGATGAAAGGAATAAACATGGAAAATGGTAAATATGGAAGGAATGGACGATGACTTTTCACAAATCCACCCAGTAGCAACCCATCCTAAAGGGAAATCAACTTACTAGGGCACCATGTCACCCTTCTAGGTATGAACGAGGAAAAATGCATAATTTCCAAGCAAACATCATGAAATGAAGAAGGATTCAACACGACATATTAAAGTGCTTCAAATTCAGAGTGATACATACCATGATACCCAGACTCATTACCTCATGGAGCAAGACTCACTGCTACTTTAGGACCAGGCTGGTGGGATGGATACTATTGGTGGTGATGAATGGATTGCATTAAAGAAAAGAGGGGCCCTCCGGGGCCATGCCCAAGTTTTATGGCTCTCAGTACTCAATGTCTAAGACCTATGGGCCTCAAGGCATGATATCCTTAGTTATACCTAGGCTAGGGAATAACATCTTCCTCCAACTCAGGGACATGTGCTCACCGTAGAGCGCATGAGAACCTCAACATATATGGTATGACCTGTTCCTGCTAAATCTCAAAAAATGATATTAGTAATCCCTAGGGCGGTGATATCACCCCTCGTCCATGTATGATAAAATAAACAAGTAAAAACATCTCTAGTCTAGCATATGATCATGAGCATACATATTTACATAATGAAACAAGACAATATGAAAATGAAACTACAATTATGCTAACATGATATGCAAGTGGTATATACAATGGATGCAAATGCGTACCTAATATAACTTACCTGTACTTACCTGCCATGCTACTGGTGGGAAGTAATTCTTGATGTGGATAGAATTAACAGGTAGTTTCAGAGCCTCTCCCTCAAGCATTGTTAAATTAAAGAGTTTGTTCCTTCTTGACTCACAATATTGTAAGGACCTGTCCATAATCTGTCTAAATTCTTGTGCATACCAAGTTTCTCTCTCCTTTTGTCCCATAATAACACTAGATCTCCTTCTTTGAAATCCCTTTCCTTTTCTTTGTAATCAAAAGTGTTCTTAACCTTCTCTTGACTTCTTTCATATGGCTCAAAGAAACCCTCCTGGATTCATCTAATTCCACCAACTGGTCAATTCGTCCCTGAATTGCTTCTTCTTCTATGGTGTATTGTTAAGTGAAGCAAAGGTTGGGAATTTGGATATTCATAGGTAGTTTAGCCTCCAACCCATATATTATCTCAAACGTGGTTTTTGTTGTTGAGGTCTTTGTTTTTATACAATCTGCCCATAGGGCGTACTTGATCTTTCCATCCCAGGCCTTCTTATTTTCTCCCACAACTTTATTGATGATATTCATGAGATTCTTATTGTTTGAATCTGCCAAACCATTCCCCTCGGGATAGTATTTTGACTAGTGGGATAGATTGATGCCATATTTAAAACAAAATTTTGCTAAAGAAAGGGATCTAAAAGCCTTGGCATTGTCAGTGGTGATTTTGGCGGGTACTCCAAATCTTATTATGATTCTTTCTTCCAAAAAGTTCAAGACCACATTTTTAGTAGCCTTATTTGTGGGAACATATTCTACCCATCTGGTGAAGCAATCCATGGTGGTCAAAATCCATCGGTAACCATTACTTGAATTATCCTTAAATTCACCAATAAAATCCAAACCCCATTGTTGAAAATGGGTTTCTACAATCATGGGTCTTAGAGGTTGTGCAGGGAGTCTTTGTTTACTCGTAAAGTATTGAAAATTTTGGAATGAGTGGACATATCGGTGAGTATAAACAAATAGTGTCAGTTAATAATATCCATCTCTCAAAATCTTGTGAGCAGTAGTACGGGCAGCAAAGTTCTCCCCACAATATCCCGAGTGTAGCTATTTCAATAAATTGTTAGCATTGTCCTTGTTCACACATATAAGGAGAAATCCATCCAGGTCTTTCCAACCCAGACCATCCTTAGTTAAGCAGTACTTCATAGCTTTGAGTCTTAGAGCCTTTCTTTTATAGTCTATCAGGTGGTCCATGTTGATATTATGGTAGCTGCAGGAGGTATTTACCTCCACGTGTAAACCTGACGATGATAGAATACTCTGGGAAGCAAGAAGAAACCCTAATGAGTTGGATAATAACCATACAAGACTTGTCGGCTCAAGAAGATCATTTATATTAGGTTATTATCCTCCAAGAGAAGAAGTCAGCTAGAAATAATAATATATACTGAATAGACAAATACCCAAAATGAGAAATCAGCCCAGGCAGTTAGCCAAACTTAGTATAAATACAGGAGGCCAGTTCTCATTTTGGAAGGCAATTTCAGAATTGAAGAGCAACAACTTGTGCGCACTACAGTGCCTAGTTTTGTGCACAGGTTTGAGGAGAGTTGTCGGTGCAACTGTTGCAGCTAGCAGTTACGTTTTGGCTTGGAATATCTCTTGGCTAGGGTTTGGTCTATCAAATCATCTCTTGTTGGTGTGCTATCCTTGGGGAAGGGTGCGCTACCCTTTGTTTGGCTATCTATCCTAGGGTTTTCTTCTGGAGTGATTCTCTGTCAAGGTTAAGGTGCTCAGAGGGTGGCTTCGGCCTATGGTTGGGTGACAATAGAGATATTGTCAATGGTAAAATGAGCACATCCATTATATTCTAACAGGTTATGGACCCACACCTCCTACATTCAGTCTAATCGCTGGAAGGAAACACAGCCAGAAGGATATTAATCTCATTGAAGAACTGTTGCTAGGGTTTCTAGCAGGAGCAGTCACCAAAGCACTACCGCTAGGGTTACTAGCAGGTGCAGTTGCAGAAACCCTAATCCTCTCGTTGAGACACCTTAAGTGCAGAGATTGACCTAATATCTTTATAGATCAGTGCGCCCTAGCCTAGCGCATCTCCTGGTACTCTCAACAAGCCAAGATGTCAAGTTTGATTTTGTGGTCAAATCTAGGGTTTGACCAAGTCAAAGAAGCCATGACTTACTCTATGAAGTCAGAGAATAAGTTAGATGGAGATTCTAACTTCAGAGAATGGAAGACAAGGATTGAACTCATCCTTTCTAAGAATAAAGTGATGGATATCGTGAAAGGAAAGATCGTGAAACCAGTGTTTGAAGAAGGGAAAAAGAAGGAACCACAGAACGTTGCAGTCATGGAGAAGTTCAAAGATGGTGACATCAATGCTATGAGAATCATAGTGGATTCTATAAAATACCACTTGATACCCTACATCTCCCATCTTGACTCATCAAAGAATATGTATGAGTCCCTAACAAACCTCTTCTCAATCAGAAACATTGGACAAATAATGAGTCTGAAGAATGAACTCCGTGACATGAAGATGAATGATGATGACAGCATAACATCATACTTTGTGAGAATATCTCAGTTAAGATATCAACTAAAAGCTATTGAAGAGATCATCTCAGAGAAGGAATTGGTAAACATAGTACTCAATGGTCTTCCCAAGACGTGGGATGCATTTGCCGCAAGCATGAACACAAGGAAGTAGTATCCAACATTTGAAGAACTTTGTACTTGTTGTGCTCAAGAAGAATCAAGGATCAGTGCAAAAGAGAAACCCCAAAAGAAGTATGATGATCAAGCCTTCACAACAAGATTCAAGAATTTTAGGAACAAAAGGAAGTTTGGTTCAAGGAGGAAGACAAATCAAGAGAAATATATTTCAGAAATACAATGCTTCAACTATTGAAAGTATGGTCACTACAAGAATCATTGTCCCAAGCTAAAGAAAATGAAGGAGAAACACAAAGCATCAATTTTCGAAGAAAAGGAACCTACAAAGAAGACCAAGCATGATGAAAGAGACTTCTTCTTTTGAAGGTAACAATACTCTTCTTAGTTCTTGTACATATATTGTTTGTATAATCTCTATACATATCTTGTATATCTATCTTTTAAAAGAAAAGATGTTCCAAGAAGAACTATACCTATGGAAGAACAACAAGATAAGGATTTCTATCATTATACAAGTCAGGATGAAATACATAAAATAAAATCATGTGGAAGCCATTACAAGAGACTTAGAAGAAGCAATACAGAAAGAAGTCAACAACCAAGAGGAAATTGGAGAAAAACTTATAACACTTTGTAGAAGAGAACAAGGATGCAGACGACAGCATGGACTCTCCTAGATGGAGGGAGCCGATTATACATTACCAAGAGAATGCATGAAGAAAGGATTAGGAGGGATCTAATCTAATGATACATTGAAGATGATGAGGTATATATCCATGGTAGCAGCCATGAAAGGCAATACATGTTTAGTTCGACCCTAGAAAAAGACTTCTTCGAAGAGAAGCCTTAAAGTATCCTTGGTTGTCCATCCACATCCGTGATCCTATAATAAAAGGAAGAAGTGAAATCTTTAGGGCATGGAATCTATAAGAAACTCCATGGACCCAAGAACTAAATGAAAACACAAGAAAGAACAAGAAGATTCCAAGAAAAGAAAGAGAAGCTAGAACAACCAATCATTGCATCAAGAATCACAAGATTGTCAGCCTGATATGAACCCAATAAAATCAATCAAGCAGAGGAACTGAAAGTCATGATGAAGAAAAGTGTATGGAAGACTTATGAATAAAAGCATTGTGAGATCTAGAACTAGAGGTTATCCCAGATGGAGGGAGAAGACTATGATGATTACTTGTTCTAGTAAACCATAAATATCTCTACATGAGTCATTATATCATCCGCAACATCCATGAGTTGGATTTATACATCAGATAAATGCAAAGACTAATTAAACAAAGAGCGTATGAAGAGAAACCTCAAGACTTTGAGGCATACCAGAGAGAGACCCTTGTATGCAGATGGAAAAAGATAGCTCGGTGGAGAACCTCCAGTGTACAACAGAAGCGTGGTGAAGATTTTCTATAACAAATATATTGTATCAAGATGATTACTCAGTAAATCAGATCTCATGATGATAGAAGAAGTGCCAAATGGATATGTTCTATTTTTCCAACAATGATATACTCTATTCATCAGAGCTACATGAAGCCTTCAGATAAAACTAGTGTTCCAGACCGAAGTACATTTGAAATCAAGCATTACATTATCTGTTATGAAGTCTATAAAGGAGAAAGTGGTTCCCCAATGCATATCTCCACAGATGAGCAGATAAGCAAACATTTTGGTAAAGCTTCCATCCAAGATGAAAGAGTTTTCGTACTCAAGCTAGAGCTCGTGGAGACGACTTCCTTATTGAAAGAGGAAGAGATAACTCCCAGGTTGGGAGGGAGCACTAATATGTATTGATTTATGGACATTCATTTTTCAGTTCAAAAAATGGTCCGGGATGAGTAGTTTCCTTTCCAGTTCGAAAGTGGATTGAGATTTTTGACGAACATCTATTTCCCATTGTGGTTAACATGGGAAATGGTCCAGATTGTTGATGTATCATAGAAAACGACTTCCCATTGTGGTTAACATGGGGAGTGGTCTAGGACAATATCTCTTCTTGAGGGTTACTCAAGAAGACTCGCCCGCCTCGTCGGACAACGATTTCTCATTGTGGTTAACATGAGTAACGGTCCATTTTGGAGGTTGATATAGGACAGTATTTTCCTCTTGTGGTTAATAGAGGAAATGATATGGACAATCATTCCTTAGGGTTTATACATTCTCTCCAGGGTGCACTTTGATTATTGTAGGAGGAATGGCCAAGGGTGGGGAATGGTCCAGGCTCAACAATCAAGGACATGCATTCCTTAGGGTTTATACATTCTCTCCAGGGTGCACTTTGATTAGTGTAGGAAGAATGGCCCGGGGTGGGGAATGGTCCAGGTTCAGAAGACATGACAGTTATTCTTCCTTGATTGAGAAGAATAGTCCAGATATCTCATTGTTCTACTCTGAGGGCAGATATTCTTTCAGATCTCACAGATGTGAGTGAAATATTGGCCCAAATGATTCATTTTATATCATAACATTGTTTCTGTGCAAGTTGATATCAGATGATTGTTATGAACACTGTATGACAGTAGATGTATACTACTGTGGTGGATGTGTTCCACTGTTCGTGACTATACGTTTCTGATCAAGTACTTGTGTGTTACTTGGTGTGGTAGTGTACCATTGGATTGTAGTTGTGTACTACCATGGATAGACACAGTTGTGTTCTATTTTGTTTCGATTGCCTTGAAGACTATCGATAGTATTGGAAATGATTATCAGTTAGATGGATAATCAAAGGACAGAGATTTCCCAGACGAAAAAATGGTTCAGAGCATTTACTCTTCTAGATTAGAAGAATGGATCTTGTATCACTCTGTGGAGTGAGCATCATGTCTGATTACTCAGATAGAGTATGGTTTCGAGAGATGATGCAGCTAATGAAACTGATGATGATGATGGTGCTCATGATCTAGTCATGATCTAGTCTATACAACTATGTTGATGCTACCGGGTGAATGGTATGTTTTTGTGCTCAAGACCATTACCTGTAATACCTCCCTAGCTAGGAGGGAGTGTTGATATTATGGTAGTTGTGGGAGGTATTTACCTCCACGTGTAATCCTGATGATGATAGAATACTCTAGGAAGCAAGAAGAAACCCTATGAGTTGGATAATAACCCTAGAAGACTTGGTGTCTCAAGAAGATAATGTATATTAGGTTATTAGCCTCCAAGACAAGAAGTTGGCCAGAAATAGTAATATATACTGAGCAGACAGATACCCAGAATGAGAAGTCATCCCAGGAAGTTAGCCAGAATTAGTATAAATACAGGAGGCCAGTTCTCATTCTGGCAGGCAGTTTCAGAATTGCAGAGCAGCAACTTGTGCGCACTACAGTGCCCAGTTTTGTGCACAGGTTTGAGGAGAGTTGTCGGTGCATTTGTTGCAGCTAGCAGTTATGTTTTGTCTTGGAATATCTCTTGGATAGCATTTGGACTATCTGATCATCTCTTGTTGGCACGTTGTCCTTGGGGAAAGGTGTGCTACCCTTTGTTTGGCTATCTAACCTAGGGTTTGCTTCCAGAGTGATTCTTTGTCAAGGTTAAGGTGCTCAGAGGGTGGCTTCATCCTATGGTTGGGTGACAATAGATATATTGTCAATGGTAAAATGAGGACATCCATTATATTCTAACAGTCTGGGAATGACAAGTTCTTAAGGTAGTATATTATGTCGGAATACCATTCATCGTGTTCTAATTCACTTACCACCATATTCACTTGCTCGTTTTCTCCCATTTGTATGGCTTCTTCATTGCTTTTGTTTAACATCTGAGATAACCCTTGTCCCTTTATGATCTTAGTGAGTTTTATTTCTAAGTCATACTCTTGGACTTTGGAAACCCACTTACACCTATTACCCATGCAATCCTGTTGTGAAAAAACATATTTTACTGCTAGGTAAGGGACATAAGCCTTAATATTGTTATAACCAACATAGTTTCTAAAATGCTTGAGAGATTTCACTAGGGCATAAGCTTGTTTTTCATTAATTGAATAATTCAAATCTGAATCCCTAAGGACTTTTCTCATGAATGCAATAGGGTGTTCATGATCATCAACATCCTTTTGCAATAAGACTCCTGCAATGATATCTTGAGAAGTAAAGGAGAATATCATGAAATCATGTGAGTAATAAGGGCTAACCAAAACCGGGGCTTGGGAAATGACGTTCTTTATGTCTTCAAAAGATCACAGACCTTTTTCATCCCATATGAACGCCACATCTTTCTTAAGCAAGGCACTCATGGGTTTTATTCTCTCAGCAAAATTTGGAACAAATCTTTGAATGAAATTTATCTTGCCAAAGAAAAATTGCGTCGGACACACCGAAAACACTTAGAGGGGGGGTGAATGAGTGTGGAGATCTTTTTCCAAAAAGTTCCCTCTTACATAAAACTCATTAGTTAGAATTCACCATTTACTCATTACTCATTGTTGTCATTTATAACCAGTTAGATGTGAGCATATATCAACAATATATCATCAACAAATCATCACCACAAAGAACACAAGATGTATGTACAATTTTCTTTTTATTACAGACTACAATCCTTGGGGTTTTTCAACAACAACTGAATAGAGTACAACTCTAAAAGAGCACCAAATATATATGCAAGACTCATCTTACATCCTCAGCACCAACTGAGATGAGGCAACAATCCTCTTCAATTATCAATCTGTCACAGGTACGCGACCTGTCAGTAGTGCAGCCCATGTGTGTACGCACCCTGGCTCACTACATCCTGTGTATGTATGCGGTCTGTATGCATTAAAGCCTGTGTGTGCCTTATGATTTACTTAGGGTTTCCTCTTCAGAATAACTTATATCCTTTGCAACCAATTCATCATTCTCTTCTATCTCTCACTGTCTAGTATGACTCATAACCAGTCACAACACATCCAAGCTCTCCAATAACTAACTCATGCTTCTCAACCATATAATATGAATTCTATTCAAGCATGTATAAGCAAACACCATACTATAGCAATCATAGTAGCACTGAATCAAAAGAGTGTTTCTCACTCTATCATCCAACACAAACCACATCACAACAGGATACCAGGAATGCCCTAGGCATTCACCACACAACAACCAATAGTATCCATCAAGATAACAATGTAACCGTACCCGAGTCTCAGTGGCAGATCTGAGCCCATAGAATGTAGATCTGGAACCTGCTTTAGTATTAAACAGCCAATCATCAGCTCAAGCACCAATTTCCATGACTTCATCCACTGTATGTGCCCTGTCTTTATACAGCCCATGTATGTACACGTCCTGGCCCATTGCAGCCCACGTATACATAAGAAACTAGGATTTCTAAAACTACGAAAACTTTTTTCATCAATATCTCAGACATGATGAAACTTTGATGCGTTCATGAGATCCTCCATACTCTCTCTCTCTCAGAATAGATCTTCAATCATGCTCAAGAGATCCACACAAGATTCTCACCAAAGATACACAAGAGATTGCTCCCAAAAATGTACACTTCACAAGAGACCCCTGCCTCTTATTTATACTCTTCATCTTCTAGGTCACTTAACCCATTTCTAGGTTACTTAACCTATTTTCCTCATTTTACGGTTAACTACTTTCCATAATTAGAAAGTTCTCCATTACTTTATTATTTAAATATTGCTTCTTGACTTTGTCACCTTACTTTAATATTTAAATAATCCTTCTTGATTTTGTCACTTCACACTATTATTTAAATAGTCCTCCTTGACTTTGTCTCTTTACTTTATCATTTAAATAATAATTTATTCTTTGCAAGCTCTTTGAATTCCTTGACCTTTTGGGGCTTCAAGCCAACATATGAGGGTCCTCCAACTTCGTAAGGCCATAAATCTCAAACCATGAGGAGTTATGTGACATTCCATATACCACCGGAAATGGCATGACAAGCACTATCCATCTAGGATAGTTTCCTAACAAATTCATTGATCCTCAATTCATTATTCTCCAATCAAGCATGGTTTCTCCAACCATTCTTCTAGGATAACTCAACCATAAAGCATCTTCCCATGAGGGCTTTCACCATAAGGGGACCACTTTGGAGTTCATCCATTTGTGCACTTTATCAACCATGATAAGACTATAATGATCAATCTAACTATGTATCATATATCAAGGAAACCACATCGATCCATCTTCATCATGTATCAATGGAAACTCATTGATCCATATTCATCTATGCATGACATGAAATGCATCATATACTTGACATCTATCCATTCTCATCAAGGAAAATACATTTGACATCAATCATCAATCCTTTGGCATCAATAAATCACTTGACATCAATCAATCAAACCATTGGCATCAATGACAACATGATCCAACAATATCCCCCTTTAGCATTGATGGTAATACCAACATTGATGTCAACACAAATCATTGATGTCAACATGTAGACAAGGCATGCTCTACATCAATAGTCATCAAACATATCAATGTGACTATCTCTCCCCATCAATAAACATCAATCACATCAATGTGATTATCTCTATGAACATCAATCACATCAATGTGATTATCTCTCCCCCTTTGACATCAATGGAAAAGGGTCATTCTCCCCTTGGGGCTGATCCCCCTAATTAAACTCTCCTTGGGGTTTCTCCCCCTGTCTGAATGCCTTTGATCTTCATCTGAATAATCTCTCCCCTTTTTGAATAAGGGATATCACTTTGATGTTGAAGATACATCGCTCATACTCCCCCCGTGACCATTGCTCCCCCTAGAACTATGCCTTTGTTCTCTTTATTCATGTATAGGGCTCTTTTCTCCTCCTAGAACCATGGGAAGAAGAATGACTCCCCCTATGGTTATGTCTCCCCCTATCTTCTATGTAAAATGAACAATATGCTACCATATGACGATCCTTGGACCTATTCATGCATCAAACTCATGCCATACCAAACATCATGAAACAAAAGATATGTCAACAATAAAATAGAGAATCATGAGTAGAACATCACCCAAATACATCATGTACCAATTGTGTTCCTATCATGCACAACACCCATGTACATCAGCCAAGTACATCAACACCATACCATGTGCCATAAGATCCCATCAATGGAATGTATCAACCATATGCCAACATGTGCATCTACCAATATGCCAACCATGTGAATCTACCAATATGCCAACCATGTGCATATACCAATATGCCAAACAATTTTTATATCACTCATGATATGTCTCCATTATGAACCAAGTGTCATAACTATGTATCTCAAACAAATACCAATTGTTGTGCTAATCAAGTAATACCAATGGTGTACTATCATCAAGCATATACCATCTATGAGTGTACCAAACATGTACATCAACATGTATCACCACTTGTACCAAGAAGTTACATCAACCATGCACCAATACCACAATATGATGAACCCACATACATGTATGCCAAATCCTCCATACAACATGTGCCAATCAAACATGTTCCTCTACCAATGTACTAGAAATGTACCAATCATACATAAACTATAGATCAATCTATGACTCATCAATGATGTACAACATGAACACCTCATCAACTCACCAACTACATATCGAAATTTTTAGTCCAACCATATGCCAAAATGCATGCACCAACAATGTGTTGGAAGATTGGTTGTTGTCATTGATGTCAACCCTAGTCATGGGTTTTGGACCGCAAGATTGATAAAGGTATTTGGACATGAAGGACAATGCACATGCATATACAAAACCCATCAATGGATAGTATACATCATGTTGTTTCCAGTGGTATGTGGCACGTCACGTGGATCCTCATGGTTGAGGAGAAATGATTTTTTGAAGATGACAAAGTGAATTGAAGAAGGAAGTACATGTAGGCCCTGAAGATAATTAAAGAAA
>ML834954.1:76379-86674 GCA_009831015.1 Picea engelmannii
TATAAATAAACATCATTATACATTCATTTTGATACAAGTTGAATTTCAGAGGAAATAAGAAGTAAAGAAGGTCGGATTTCAAGGGAGGATGAAGTCTTTTGGTGATGTGTTCTAAGGTATGTTATTTTCAGGTCATCTTACCAGTTTTTCTATAACTTTTTTTTAGAACGATTCAGATGGTGAAATCGCTATGGTATTGAGAATACATATCAAGGTACCTCTGGTAAAATTTTTATCTCTTGATTCGCTATAATTATGGAGATACACTCTGTGGAAGATAGGGTTTATGACCAGTCCTGAAGCTAATCAATAAACATGTGTTCCAGGTAAAACAGTCATAACTTCTTCATATAGAATCCAAATGAACTGGGACAAATTTCATTGGAAGGAGTACGGACTGTAGTTTTGTGTGTGTGAGCTTCAGAATCGGATGTTAATTATTGAGCATGGGGAATTCTGTGCAAGTTCACTCTCCTGAATAGGCCAGAATTGAATAAAGTCTACCATTCTTTCTATAACCTCTTTTTGGGGAGGATTCAAGGAGTGAAAATTGGAGGAGTTTCAGATAATACATTGAGTAATATTATCTACAGGATCAGAGTACTCCAAGAATTGAATAATTGCAGGAATTGAAGAAGTCTCAGGAAGCATTATCAGGTTCTACATGATGATTGGTTGATGGTGATGATTTAATGTAAAGTTTTATTATCTCTCATATATTCTTGGGTGGAAGGAAGGGGCAAGGATGGAGAGTTCAATTATTTCTTGATATTGGAGGATTGTATCTTCCTCTTGGAGGTTTATCCCTCCATTTACATTAGGAAGTTGTAGCTACCTTTGGAAGTCATTACTTCCCTTGAACAATAACTATTGATTATTTCTCATATATTGTGCATGGTGTACTTGGTGTATTGGTGTAAGTTTTATACTATTGTTCATTTCTCATTGGATATAATCGAATGGTTTAAGTATAAGTTGAAAAAGGTTTTAAATTGTAATTGATACTGATTCACCCCCCTCTCAATACCAACACAATGCATGTACTAGTAGTGTGTTTTAATAGATCAATGAAATCACAAATCAAAGGTACCATAGA
Organism: Picea engelmannii; assembly: GCA_009831015.1. Classification (NCBI taxonomy): domain Eukaryota; kingdom Viridiplantae; phylum Streptophyta; class Pinopsida; order Pinales; family Pinaceae; genus Picea; species Picea engelmannii. The sequence goes on from ML834954.1 coordinate 77,476, forward strand.
TTTACCGTCATAGCCAACATTGTTTTTCAACAGAAAGTGCCTCAATCCATACTCATGGGTTAGTGCCATGCACCGAAGATTTTATTTTACATCATCACCTTACATAATCCAATATAGAATCATGAAAACCTGCAGCAAACAGTGTCAGAACCTGCAACAAACAATGTCATACCTTCCAACCGAGTGTTATACCATCACATCAAGCTGCAACCCATGTGCATTGCCTTTTTCCCAAGGATTTACCACATATACACGTCCTTCTACATAGACAGCTCGCGTATGTACGTGACCTATTCAAGGTCAGCCTACGTATGTACGTGACTGATACCACTGTCACTCATGTATGCTTCAATATATGACACACTTGAGCCTTCCTTAAGGATTCCATTCTTCTCTGGTTGCTCATACTTCTTTACCCACTTCTGAAGTTAACCCTACTTCTCCGAACTTGAGATCTGAGCCTCCATCTTTTCAAAGATGTTTCCCTTTCTTCCTTCATTCCTTCTTCTATTCATGTTATGCGAAGTCCTCATCATATACTTTCTTCCTGTGTTCCAGCACTCTTGGGACTTGTGGCCAAATCCACTACACATGTAGCATCTCATGGTGTTACAATGAACAACAATGTGTCCTACTTGATCACATCTCCAACACCTTATGGTGTTATGAAATCTTCTTTCATTTCTCCTTGCATAAGATATACATTCCAAAGATTTGTGACCATATTCATTACATGAATAACATTGACCATGAAAAACACTTCCATACCTTTGCTTTGGTGTCCATTTTCTTTGAGGTGTAAAGGTATCTTCTTGATGTCTTTCTTGCTTAGTTATTTTGCAACTTTCCTTTCCTTTGGATGGTTGATTTGCAACCTTTTCTTCATCCTTTACTTCATGCTTCTTTGAGGTGCCTACTTCAGCATGTGTAGCTTCTTTGTATCCAAGACCTAATTTATCATTTGGTGATCTTTGACTTTCCAAGATCTCATTCAAGATTAGTGAGTTATTCAAGAATTTGTTTGACTTCTCTACTTTCTTTCTAATATCAACAACATCAGTTTCTAACTTATGACATGACTCTTCCTTTTCATTAATTTGATTCTTCAATAGTTCCTCTACCCTTTTGGCTTATTCAATTGGGGTCTTGAGATGGACAATAGTTTCAAAACATTTGTTGATATCGTCATCTACCTTCATATCTTCTTTTTCATTCTTTAGTCTAATGATCTCTTCTTCCTTTTCTTTTAATTGATTCTTATTACTCTCTTCTTGTTCTTTGAGAATTCCCTTTAACTTCAAGATGTTCCTTTGAATCCTCCTAAGAAACTTCTTAGTGTTATCTGAAAGATAGCTATAGTCTATATAATAATGGTCATTGTTATATTCATATAGACCCTCTTCAACTTTATTTTGAAGTTATAATAGTCCTTCGTCTATTCTTTCCATGGAATAATTACCATCAAACTCTACACAAACTATTTCAATATTTTCTTCTTCACTTGTAGAGAAAAATTCATCATCACATTTTGAATCATTGCAATAAAGGGTATTTGAGGATTCTTTACCTTCATTTGAAATATCTTCAAGATCTTCCTTTTTTCCAACATTATCACATGATTTTTTGCCTTGATTTGAAATGTCTTCAAGATCTTCATTTGTGCTAACATCATCACTTGATTCTTTGTCTTCATTTGAAATGTTTTCAAGATCACATTTAGAAATAATGCATTCAAGGGATTTTGGAGATTCTTTACCTTTAATGATCTTGATGGAGTGGTCTTTAATATCTTCCTTCTCCTTCTTGCTTTGATATGTCTCCTCTAGCTTTAGCCATAGATCCTTGGCAGAAGTGCATTGTCCCATGCTCTCTTTGATAGGGCTTGAGAGTCCACTAAGAATGGTCTTGAGAGCCAATGCATCATTCTTCTTTTGTTCCCTTTGAGATGCAAAGTTTGACTTGTTCTTCAAGGAAACTGGTTCACAAATGGCTGCCTTCCAAATAGCCACTCCCATTTCCTTCAAATGTACTCTCATCTATATTCTCCATGTAGAATAATTTTCCTCATCAAGGATTGGAAATTCATCATCCATTTGTGTGTCTATAGATCTCCTCCAATATTGTTAAGGCCTTCTCTGATACCAATTGTTGGACACACTGACCACACTTAGAGGGGGGGTAAATGAGTGTGGAGCTTGTTTTCCCAAAACTTCCCTCTTACATAAAACTCAATAGTTAGCATTCACCATTTACTCATTACTCATTGTTTTCATTTATAACCAGTTAGATGTGAGCATACATCAACAACATATATCATCAATATATCATCAACAAATCATCACCACAAGGAACACAATATGTATGTACAACTTTCTTTTTATTACGGACTACAATCCTTGGGGTTTTTCAGCAACAACTGAATAGAATACAACTCTACTAGAGAACCATCTCTATATGCATGCCTCATCTTACATCCTCAGCACCAACTGAGATGAGGCAACAATCCTCCATAGATATCAATCTATCACAGGTACGTGACCTGTCAGTAGTGCAGCCCACATGTGTACATGCCCTGGCTCACTACAGCCTGCGTATGTACGCGGTTTGTCTGCATTATAGCCTGCATGTGCCTTTTGAGTTACTCAGGGTTTTCTCTTCAGAATCAACTCAGATCCTCTGCAACCAATTCATCATTCTCTTCTATCTCTCACTGTCTAGTATGACTCATAACCAATCACAACAAATCGAATCTCTCCAATAATTAAATCATGCTTCTCAACCATATAATATGAATTCTATTCAAACATGTATAAGCAATCATCATGCTATAAAAATCATATCAACATTGAATTAGAAGAGTGTTTCTCACTCTATCAGCCAACACAAACCACATCACAAGAACATACCAAGAATTCCCTAGGCATTCACCACACAACAACCAATAGTATCCATCAAGATAACAATGTAGCCATACCAAAGTCTGAGTGGAAGATCTGAGCCCATAGACTGTAGATCTGGAACATGCTTCAGTCTTTAACAGCCAGTCATCAAATCAAGCACCAATTTCCATGACTTCATCCACTGTATGCACCTTGTCTTTATACAGCCTGTGTATGTACGCGTCCTGGCCCATTGCAGCCTGTGTATACATCAGAAACTAGGGTTTTTGAAACTTCAAAACTTTTACCATCAATATCTCAGAAATGTTGAAACTTTGATGTGTTCATGAGATCCTCCATACTCTCTCTCTCTCATAATAGATCTTCAATCATGCTAAAGAGATCCACACAATATTCTCACCAAAGATACATAAGAGATTGCTCCCAAAAATGTACACTTCATAAGAGACCCTTGCCTCTTATTTATACTCTTCATCTTCTAAGTCACTTAACCCATTTCTAGGTTACTTAACCTATTTTCCTCATTTTAGGGTTAACTACTTTCCATAATTAGAAAGTTCTCAGTTACTTTATTATTTAAATATTCCTTCTTGACTTTGTCACCTTACTTTAATATTTAAATAATCCTTCTTGATTTTGTCACTTCACTTTATTATTTAAATAGTCCTCCTTGACTTTGTCTCTTTACTTTATCATTTAAATAATAATTTCTTCTTTGCAAGCTCTTTGAATTTCTTGACCTTTTGGGGATTCAAGCCAACATATGAGGGTCCTCCAACTTCTTAAGGCCATAACTCTCAAAACATGAGGAGTTATGTGACATTCCATATACCACCGGAAATGGCATGACAAGCACTATCCATCTAGGATAGTCTCACTAACAAATTCATTGATCTTCAATTCATTATTCTCCAATAAATCATGGGTTCTCCAACCATTCTTCTAGGATAACTCAACCATAAAGCATCTTACCATGAGGGATTTCACCATAAGGGGAACACTTTGGAGTTCATCCATTTGTGCACTTTATCAACCATGATAAGACTATAATGATCAATCTAACTATGTATCATATATCAAGGAAACCACATCGATCCATCTTCATCATGTATCAATGACAACTCATTGATCCATCTTCATCTATGCATGACATAACATGCATCATAACTTGACATCTATCCATTCTCATAAAGGAAAATACATTTGACATAAATCATCAATCCTTTGGCATCAATCAATCACTTGACATCAATCAATGGCATCAATCAATCAAACCATTGGCATCAATGACAACATGATCCAACAAATTGAAGGGAATATTTTTTAGAAGGGGACGTACATCCTTGATAGAATGGATTATTTCTGGGTCAATAGAGATACCCCTTTTGAAACTATGTGTCCTAATAAATTTCCTTCGTCTATCCCAAAAATAGACTTTTTAGGGTTCAGAGAAATACCATATTTCCTACACCTTTCAAATACAATTATGAGGTGTGAGATATGATCTTTCCTCTCTTTTAACACCACTGCGAGATCATCTTGGTAAATTTATATAATATTCTAGATTAAGTCCCTAAAGGCAAAGTCCATTTCTCTTTGAAAAGTTGAACCCATATTCATAAGGCCAAACGACATTCTTAAGTACATGAATGTTCCCCATGGTGTAGTAAATGTCATTTTGAGTTGATCCTCCCTATTCAGTAACACTTGAATGTATCTATAAAATCCATCTAGCATAGACATAATGCTTGCCCTAGTGACCCTTTGTATTAAATGTTCCATTTTTGGGAGGGGGTAATTATCCTTTAGTGATAGCTGGTTAAGGTTCTAGAAATCAACGCATAGGAAAATGTCACCACTCTTCTGTCGGACAACTACCAAATTAGACATCCATGATGAATACCTAATAGGGACTATGATACCAGCATCTACCATATTTTGGAGTTCCTTTTGTATCTGATTTTCCAACTTAGGTTTAATATGCCTTAGTTTTTGTCAGAAAGGTTTGGTTCCTTCTGTTAAGGGTATGGCATGTTGGATGACATCACTTATGTAAGCCTTCAAGTCATCATAAGTCCAAGCAAAGGCATCCTTAAATTCTCTAATGAGGTCAAGTATTTCATTTCTCTCCTTCTTAGTGGTGCCCTCCCCTGTCTTTACCATTCTTGGGTCCATCTCGGTCCTAATATTGAATTCCAATACCTTATTTGTTTGTTATTTGGGATTTTTTCCTTTTTAAACATCATGTCTATCAAAGAGTTGTTCTAAAGAAATGTACCCTTTTGGTAGAGAAGATTTCGGAAAATTTACTACCTCAAGATCCATGGACTCAACCAAGAAATTTACTTGTGAATCAATGACCTCTCTACTATTCTCCATGAATCTAAGGATTTGACTATCATCCTAGAAAACTTGCCAATGCTCTAAGTTATCAAGGATTGATGGTCTGAATAAAACCTTCATTTTGCACAAATTTTGGAGGGGGCCTTCGCAAGGTTGCAAGGTGGATTTTGAGACAGCTAGGGCATCTGCTATATAATTTTCCTCTATGGGGACTACTTCAATCGACACCACTTCAAAATATTTTGTAGCACACCTTGCAAAGTCTCGGTACCTTTTGAGTCTCATTCTTTGTGGAAAATTTTATTAGTACTTGTGAAACTACTAGGTTTGAATCACCAATGACCCTTAAATGGCTTATTCCCCTATCAATGGCCAAATTAAGACCTATGATTAAAGCCTCATACTCAGAAACATTGTTCGTTCAATGATATTCAAGCCTATAGGAGTAGTATAAGGTTTATTTAGAAGGGCCAATTAGGAAAATGCCTTCCCTTGAGCCAAAATTAGAGTGAGAACCATCGAATTCTAAGGTCCATATTCCTTCAGGTGTTTTGCAAGGTTCATCTTTGGAATTTCCCCCTTGAACAAACCAACTTTCTACTCCATTGTTTACATAGAGGACTTGATCAGTGGGTTCCTCAGAGGCTTCAATGAGGCGTCCAGTGATAGGTTCCTTGTGAAGGGTGAAAAATCCTCCCTTAGGATGGGGCATAATGGCTTTATATCCTTGGTATTGGAAGCTTTCACCTAGTTATTCTACCAAATCTTTGTAGAGAAAGATTTCCCAAATACTTAATGTGTCTATTACTATTACATCGATCTTGAAAGAGATGTCAGGGAAAGCATGCAATGAAACCACCAAGTCTTTGATAATACCACGTGTAAAACCATCTCGTGTATCATTATACGATCTTGATATATTAATTCCCAGTTGGTGCATGACCCTTTGAGTCACGATGTTTCTAGAAGCATCTAGGTCAAAAATGCAATTATGGAGAAGGAAATTATTTATTTGGAGGGTAACATAAAAATGTGTGGGTTCACCATATATTCTCCCAATGCTTCCAACATGAAAAATGATCAGGGAGTCTTCTTCCAAATCATCTTCCTCATTGATTTGTGAAAGTGAACATTCAATGTCATATTTCTCACCCTCCCAATCTTCAAAAAAAAATTCAGTGGAACCTAGATCCTCACGGGGTTCATGTTGTTTCGAAAAAATCATGGCATATTTCATGTTTGAAAACCCCTTCTTCCAAGTACTGGTTCCCCTAGGGGAAATATCCAACTTAATCCCATTTTTTACCTCCAGTCTCTATGGGAAATCATGTTCTTCTTCTTCCATGTTTTCCTCATTAATGGACCATAAGATATCATCTTGGTCATGAAGAAGATTGACCTGGGAAATGGAATCACCCCATTTGAGATTTTCTTCAATCTGGCAAGCACCATCTTGTGCCTCCTTGAGGTTTGTAGGGAATTGGTTCCTGAGGAGGGATTGAAATTTTCCTTCAAAATAATTTAAGTATTGTCCGAGAATAGTGCTCTCTGATAGAAAGTTGGAATCAATTTGACCAAGTAAGGTGTTAAACCTATCATTAAATTCCCTAACATTTTCGTCGTTTTGTTTGCAAATTTTGAGATATTGGGGATAAAGGAATTCCATATCTTCCATCATACCCCATATTTGTAGGAAAATGTGTTCTAAATATTCACAGGTTGTGAGGCATTTTCTTGGGAGGTTAGTGCTCCATTTTCTAGCATCTACAGTAAGTGAGGCAAAGAAAAGTTTCATGAATGTGTCATGATGTTCTTTCCCAGAATAATGGAATTCATAGCTCTCACAAAAAAATTTCAAATGTATGTTACCAGAAGCCCAAACCTCTCCAAAAAACTTAGGTATCCATGAATCAACATCCTCAGGGAGATCATTTAATCCCCCTTTGATATTGGCCAAGTCCAAAGGGTTGAAGAGTTCTTCGGGGGGGGGCATTTAGGAGGAGCCATGGGGAAAATAGGAACCACAAGATGATAAGGTGTGTACTGACGTCCGCTACGGTTCTTCATTAGTGGAGTCACCAAAAAATCTCCTTGATATTATCAAAGGGATTAGGGGATCACCTTCAGTGGAGTCGCCAGGTAAGCTTTGTAAAATAAATACTTTGGATAAAGACTTATCGAAAAAGTGTCATTCGAGGAGGATTGAATCGATGTCCTCGGCAACAACGCCAAAAATGTTATCACAAAATATATACTTTCCCAAAGCCTAAAGAAAAGTAGGCCTATATTTACGTAACACAGAGGTAACCCTATCACTGTCACCCTAATAGGGTACCTCTTTCTCTTTAGGAGGAGTAAAAACTCACTCCAAGGGAGATGTTCGAGGACCTAGCTGGTTGGTGAAGGGAAAAAGATACGGTGAAAACCCACCCCTCTCTCTAGATCACTTAGCAGAAGAAGTCGCTTTGGTGAGGTTTAAAAAGACAAGGGAAATGAGAATGGGTTTGTACATTCCCTTTACCAATGAAACATCAAACGTTAGTAGCAACCATTATAATCAATGACTTCTTAAGCAAATTATGTGTTGCCTGAACAAATTACTATACAATGAAAGTGAAATTACAGTAGCAATAATGTATCTTGAAAGATGCAAGCTATCATGACAAGGAAGAGATACAATGGTCTTACAAACTTGATAATGGTTTTTCATTCACACTTTTAAAGATAAATACAAGTCAATGAATGACTTAAATGGATGCCCAAACATTTATAACATCATTAATTAATGATGATGACAACAATCGAAACAACTTCGGAAAATCACTATAATAAAGCAATAAGACACTACTTCAATATCCAATGATTATGGTTTGCTTACTACAAGTGCCTAATGGTTTTATGGATGAATTTAGGGATATTAGGAGTTGCAACAATGGTTGCAACCACAACTATGACAGAGGCAACAACTTCAGAATTTGCACTCTAAAATGACAATTAAACATACACTTTAACACTTATTGATAGTACCTTGCCTTATACAAATTTTGGGATGAATTAGATGGTTAGTGGGCTAATATAAGCTGCAAAATGATGGTTGTAGCAGTGCTTATGACAACAACAAATTAGTTGTTAGTTTTTCTAGACTAGGTTAGCAAATTAGTAGAGTATGAAGTGAAAGAATTTGAGTATGAAGTGAAGGAGTTTAAGTTGAGTCTTGTCAAGAAGTAAGAGAAGAGTGTTGGATCATGTTGTCATTGATGCCAATGGTTTGATTGATTGATGTCAACTGATTGATTGATGTCAAAGGATTGATTCATTGATGATTGATGTAATATAATATTTATTGTCCTTGATGAGAATGCATAGATGAAGATGGATCAATGACTTGTCATTGATACATGATGAAGATGGATCAATGTGGTTTCATTGGTATATGATGCATTGTTGGAAAAATGTATAGATGACTCATTATTGTCTTATCATGATTGTTAAGGTGCACAAATGGATGAACTCCAAAGTGGTCCCCTTATGGTGAAAGCCCTCACGGGAAGATGCTTTGCGGATTGAGTTATCCTAGAAGAATGGTTGGAGGACCCATGCTCTCATTATTGTATTATCATGTTTGATAAGGTACACAAATGGATGAAATACAAAGTGGTCCCCTTATGGTGAAAGCCCTCATGGGAAGACGCTTTGCAGATTGAGTTATCCTAGAAGAATGGTTAGAGGACCCATGCTTGTATGTGGAATAATGAGATGAAGATCAAGGAAATTGTTGGTGAAACTATCCTAGATGGATAGTGCTTGTCATGTCATTTCCAGTGGTATGTAGAATGTCACATAAATCCTCATGGTTTGAGAGTTATGGCCTTACGAAGATGAAGGACCCCCACATGAAGGCTTGAAGCCCCCAAGGTCAAAGAAGTCAAAGTGACCTAAAAGAAGAAATCATTATT
>WSFP011283885.1:0-49077 GCA_009831015.1 Picea engelmannii
AGAAAGGGATAAGATATTAATGAAGGGGGGATAAGGCATTAAAGAATGGGATAAGAAATTAATAAGGGGGAGATAAGGAAATTAATGAGGGGGAGGAGATTCGGTGAAGGAGGGATAAGGAAGGGAAGGAGTTTGATGGGAGGTATTCTACGGGAGTTGGGGATGGATTTTGGGAGCTGGGAGTATTGCAGAGAGAAGTGAAAATTCATGAGTGGTATTGATACAGTGCACCGAAGTTGTTGGGGGTTTTGGGCACGGAGGGCCAAGATATCCGTTGATATCCTGGGGCTAGGGAGCTACCTAGTTGGCAAGGAAGACGGTTTTGGGTAGTGTTTTGCAGAAGAGGGAAGGAAGCAAGCGACTGGCAAACAGAGGATAATAGCATCAGGTTCAGATATTTACCAAGAATTATGCATTGTTTTTGTATTACTTTGTTATTAAATTTTATTACTATGAAGAATTTGATTGTGAATGTGCTAATGAAGTAACTCTTAAATTTTACTGCTCTGTTCTAAATTAAATGTTGTTTATTTAATTCGGCTATTACAGGGGGGGTCCGAAATGGTGGGGTATTGACGAAGCACCCCATTACTGTCGTGTCACCTTTTGTATTGTTCTCAACCCTCCTGTCGTCTATTCTCCACCTGACCGTGTGATAAGTCTCATTCCCTTTAGCCCCTCCTTGTCCTCCGATATCTGTCCATCTCCCGATTTCTGAAACTCCAAAGTGGCGTAAATCTGCTGACGTCACACATGGATTGACACATGTTGAATACTGCCACGTGTCACTCTGATTTGTGACTTACATGTTCCTGAAATGTTGAATCAGTCTGACACTTGTCATTACCTAGTTGTGCCACGTGTTCCTAGATGACATGGTATGTTGACGTGAGTCGGATCGATGGTCCAGATCACATCTTGATCTGATGGCTGCGATTAAATCGCAATATCGCATATCGCGATTTCGGGATTCCTGTGGTTAATATTCTTTGACATCTTCAACTCTGGATCCGTGAAACTCTGAAATGGACTGAGATCAATGGTCAAGATCAAACCTTGATTCAATGGTTGCGATTAAATCGCGATTTCTCAATTCTTGTTGCATTGGTTTTTTTTTTTTTTTCTCTCTCCATGTCGCGATTCGCGAAACTCCGATATGGACTTGGATCAACGGTCCAGATCTGATCTTGATTCAACGGCTGTGATTAAGTCGTGATTTTTCATATCGCGAAATTGGGATTTCTGTGGATGATATTACTTGACATCTCCAACTCTCGATCCCCAAAACTCCGACATGGACTGGAATCAGCAGTCCAGATTCAAACTTGATCTGACAGCTGAGATTAAATCACAATTTCAGATATCGCGATTTCGAGAGTTTAGGGAACATCGTTCCTTTGACTCTCCAGTCAGTGAACTGATGATCTATCCCCACGTGTCTTGCCTGAAGATGGACGGTCCTCCTTTTTTTGGGATTTTGTGAGCCCTCTACTCCTTACACTTTAAAGAACGTGTAGGTTCTCCTCGATCCAACGGTGGTCGAACCCTGCGTTCGGATCTAACGCCCAAGATCTATCCTCCATATCTGCGCGCTCCTCTTGTCTACATTGAGATCTGACGGTCATTGGGAATTTGGGATGGGATCCAACGATCACTGACGCTTCTCCTCCAAGCTTACACATCCTCCTTACTTGGAAGAATTTCTAAGTGTCAAAGGCCTCGACCTTTGATCCGCCCGTGATCCTAAGCATGCTATCTCCCTTGAGCTTTAGCCATGAGTTAACCTCATCCCTGGTGCACACCTACGCACTGCATTCGACTCTGCGCTAATTCCTCCTGAGCTTACGTTGTTCCTGTTTTTCCATCGATGCACACTCTGATACCGCCATCAATGAAAAGCGCATAATGCCTATAAAGCATGCCAACTATCCTCTGCAACGTCTTCCCAAACTGCTTCTGATGCTACTCACTGCATCTTCTTATACTCATTGTCTTACATTCTTCCTATACTCATGCCATCTTCACTGTTGTACTTTCCATCTATGACAAGCATATGCTACCTATTAAACATTTGCCAACATGTATAAAAACTAAAAACTCTTTCTCTATTACTGTATAATTAAGTTCAGCTGGATTAAGATTCTTGCTAATAAAATAAATGGCATAGGGTTTCTTGTCCTCCTCTTGTTCGAGGACAGCACCTATGGCAATATCTGAAGCATCAGTGGAGATGTGAAATGGTATTTTCCAATTTGGCCCTCTTAACATTGGTTTTGTCGAGATCAACTTCTTGAGTCCTACAAATGCCACATCACACTTTTCATACCACTGAAATTCTACATTACCAGTCAAAGCATGTAAAGGTGCAGCGGTTCTTGCAAAATTTTCCATAAATCTATGATAGTATCTTGAAGCGCCTAGGAAACTACGTACCTCAGTTTGTGTGTGTGGTCTAGGTAGATTAAGGATTACCTCTATTTTTTCTGGATCTACCCTAATTCCATCTGCAGAGATATAATGCCCTAGTACCACACCTTCTGTCATCATCACGTGACACTTTTCGTGGCTTAAACATAACTTGGTCGCAATAGACTGCTCTAGTATTTTCTCTAGGTTATTTAGTGCTTGATCGAAGTCATCGCCATAAGGAGTGAAATCATCCATATAGACTTCAAGTCCTTCACTGATCAGATTGTTGAATATGCTCAGAATGGCCCTTTGAAAAGTGGCTGGAGTGTTACAAAGTCCAAAGGGTAATACTATGTATGAAAAAGTGCCCCAGGTGCATGTGAATGTAGTTTTATATTGATCTTCTGGGGAAATCTGAATCTGATTGTGCCCACTAAAACCATCTAGGAAAGAAAATAATTTCTTTCTTGCCAAAGTATCCAGGACCTGATCAATGAAAGGAAAAGAGAAGTGGTATTTTGAGTGGCTTTGTTAAGTTCCCTGTAGTCAACATAGATTCATCATTTCCCATTTTTCTTTGGGACGATCACTAATGGGGAAACCCACCGACTATCTCAGATGGGATATATAAAATCTACATCCAACAGCTTTTGTAATTCTTCTTTAACGATATCCCTGAGGTGAGGATTCAATCTTCTCTGTGGCTGTTGGATAGGCCAGGCATATTTTTCAAAATAAATGTGGTGTGTGCAGAGTTGCAATTCAATACCTTTCATATCAGAATATTCCCATGCAAAATCTTGCTAGTATTTGGAGAGGACTTGAGTTAGCTTTGTTGTTGTTGTCCATCTAAATTGGCATTGATGTTTAGAGACCTCCTTGGTGAAATCTCAATGGGTTTGCTATTATGAATGGTTGTAGTTGGAATTTTTTGTTCCATTAAATCTTCCAGCAGGTCTCCCTGTGCTTCACAGTCTAGAACAGCTTGGAGCATCTGGCAGGTCAGGTTGCTCATGGTGGCTAGACTATTGATAAACCCACTGATTACATCATCCTCTAGTTGGTTTTTAAGTTTGAGGGCTTCTTCCTGCGTAAGAGGGGATCGTAAATCCCTCTTTGGGTATCGCGATGGTGGAAATTTTCGGTATACAAAAGTTGGACTTGGTTTAACAGGAGGATATAAAATGAGGTTCTTTGTGATACCACCTCTAGTGATTGTCATATTACCCACTTGACATCCTATGTACACATCTTCTGTTGCAAGCCATGGCCTACCCAATATGAATGGATGCCCTTCAAGTCCACTTCCTGGGTTAATGATGAGGAATTCTACCGGATATTCCCAAGAGTCGACGGAGATGGCTATATCATATAATGTGCCAACTGGTCAAACTACCGATCGATATTCCAATTGCAGCATTATTGCAGTGGGTTCGAAGGAGTTAAAACCTAGGGTATTACAGGTTTCCATAGTCAATATGTTGATGGCTGCTCCCAAATCAACTAGTGTATTGGGAAAAGAATAGCCTTGGATCTAAACTGTCACTATGGGATTCCCTCGATCTGCATATTTGATCGGTTCTTGTCTACCTAAAATTAGATCAGACAAGGCTCCTACCACACGGATTTTTGATGATGGATTTTTAATTTTTCTAATGGGCTTTCTCCCACATAGCTCCTTGATCGTTTTTGTGTAATTGGGATGTCCTGAAAAGCTTGCAGGAGTGGAATCTTGATATATAAATTCTTGAGTTCCCCTACAATGTCGAAGTTGGGATATACGGTCAGTTTTTCTATCATCAATATTTCATGGAACAGAGGGGAAGGCGTTGCATCCTTATCAGGATCTTGCAATTCGACTGTGTTTCCCCCCTGCTCGATTTCTTTTGTTATTACCACATTCGAAGGTGTTATTGTTGGTTTTTTTTCACTCTCTTGCTCTTGAAAAACGTTATTTTCTTCAGGAGAGATTATTTGTCCCGATATCAACTGTAGTTTGTTGCACCCTACCGAGTTGGTCTCTCCTTCCCCATTCTCCATAATCTGGACGAGTTGAGCTAGTCTGTTATTTGGATTTGGGTGAGGCTGGGCTGGTAGTTGAGGGCGCAATTGTGATTGTAGATTTTGGGGCAATTGGAGTGGTGCTTGTAGTGTAGGCTGAGTTTGAGGGGCCATCCCCATGGGTTGGTTTTTTATCCCCATGGGGCACTGCTAATTCTGATTCCAATTTGGGTTTTGGGTAGTCATGTTGGGCCACTATGAAGGGTAGATGTTGTTGTTTGAGTTTTTCCAGGATGAGGTGGGATATTGTGAGTTAGGCCAAGTGGAAATTGTAGTTGGCTGATTCTGCCAGGTAGGATTTGCAGGTGGGTATTGTTGGGGCTGCCAGTTCTGATTAGTAAATGGCTGACCCTGCCATGTGCTACCAAGAGCTTGCTGCTGATTATACTATCCAAAGAAGAAAGAGGAAGGGTCCTGCAGTGTATTTGGAGGCCGATTCTTCCATTGACGACATTGAGCCATTAGATATAATGGCTCTATTTCTTCTTCTGCCTCTCTAAAGATAGCTTTCAGTCCAGGAAGTGATGGGCATTGTTCTGTGTCATGATCCTTGGTGCAGATAGAAAAAACCTAGACCAAATCTAAAGGGCAATCCCTTGGACCATGTTTTCTTCTACACCTGTGGAAAAATATGGCCAACGTTTGTTCTGCTTTTTTTTTTTTTCTGTTTGGCCTACAATACATTCAATTGTGTAGTTAGAGTGCTCAAAATATCTGTTTTGAAGTTTTCTAAGAGATTACCAACTTCAGCTCATGTAACACCCTTGCTGGTAATATTGTTATTTCTAGTGAGGGGGATATGCATCCCTGATCTGGTCCGTGAGCTTCCTCTTGAGCACCTGATGCACAATAGGACGATATCATCATAAGTTTCTTGATAAATGTCACCCTTCCCCATTAAATTCAAAATTTCTACCCATTCATCTTTCATACCCTTAATCAGGGTTTCCTTAAGTACTTCACCTGGTAATGTGCCATAGGGTGATCTTTATAAATTATATTGAAATATCTCGACATATTCTTCTAATGATTAATTTTCTTTTGCAATCATTTGAAAGATTTCATCTTTTAAGTCTCTGGTTCTACAATAATCCTGATATTTTGTCAAGAAGGCCTGTTTCATCCCATCCCATGAGTTTATAGATCCTCCTTCTAATCCCATGAACCAGCGTAGAGCTGCTCCTTTCAAAGTGGAGGGGAACAATTTTAATTTTTTGGGTTCAGAGGTGTAATCATACCCTCTACATAAGACATAAAATTCAAATAAGAATGCATCTGAGTCTTCTGAGATTAATCCATGAAAGTTTGGCAGGTTTTGTAGGGGAATTTCCTTCATGGGGGCATTGGCGATTGGATCAACTATCGGATATTCCAAAGTGGAAGTCTGGGGGACGTTGTGGATTTGGTTGTGCCATTTGATCGAAAATATGCCATAAATCTTGAGGGATTTCTTGATCTGGATATTTTATTTGAATTGGTTGGTTATCCGATCCTTTAGGGGATTTGATTGCACTCCCTCTATCTGGGATTTCGGTTATGCCTTCTTCTTTCACAGGAGATTCAGGATCGGGTGGTGGGTATGTCTTAGCTATCCCACTAGTTTCTCCTTCTCCTTCCTCCAGGTTACAAGAGTTTCCCTCTTCTAAAGGGTTGACGGGTGGAATATCTGTTCTCTGAAATATTTTCTCAGTCCCTTTAGTTTTTCTATGAATCTCAGCGTGGGTTGCAGTTGGTGAAACTACCACCTGAGGGATTTGGGTAGATCCTTTTCTAGGTCCAACCGAAGCTTGAGATTTTTCCTTTCGGATGATGTTGTCTATGAAAGTGCTTCTTCCAGGGAGAACCAATCCCTGGGCTTTGTTAATTTTTGGTGGGGGTTTTGGTTTTTCAAGTTATTTCTTCTTAGTCATACACACTTCACACAAAAAAAGAAAATCAAGAAAGAAAAACACCTATGCAACCTCTTATTGCATCAGCTGGAGGTAGGCACTGGCATAAGCATCTTACTTATTGCTTGCGTAGGTTCCTACCTTCCGTCTTCAATACCTCATCCTCCAGAGGCACAATCTATGCTACCTTTCACATTCTTCCCCAACAATGAAACCAAAATGTTTGGCTCTAAAGATGTCTAAAAATAGCCTTAGTTTAACATTAATTTATCAACCCAAGGATTCGTCTTTTATCTCAAAGAATATTAACAAAGTCTATGTGGATAGCTCGTAGAGGCTAAAATTGTGTAGTGAAAGAAAATCTGAGTTTATCAACAATCAAGTTCCTCAAAACATTCATTAAAGATTCTAGGAATTGAAATCTAAAGCTGTGCAATGGAAAAGAACTAATTAATCTATTGAATTCATTTTAAGAGAAGTAATTGAATCTAAATAAAGACTTGCAGAAATGACTATTATTATGAATCCAATTGCTAAAAAGAAAAAGGTGAATTACTCTATCTCTGGCAAGAAACGGAGACTGTAATCTAATCAAAAAGAGACAACAAGCGTACTTCTATTGAAAGTAACAACAACTATATTCTAATGGAAAGGAACAACAAATGTAAACTAAGTAAAATGAACAACAAATGTAAACTAAGTAAAAGGAACAACAAATGTGAACTTATGGGGAACTATCATGCATCAAATCTTAGTAATGGGAATTGGAGCAGCAATCATCTAATGCTTAAGGAAATATCTATCCCTTGCAATTGACATAAAATCATCAACACATTGATGCATTCATTTAACTTCTGTAAAAGAGAATCGAATCACAAAACAAAAATTGAACTGATACAATTACAGGTCGAACAGTAGCTCCTTCAGACTGGGCCCTTGGTCCTTAGAAGCACTGCTATTTGAAATTCAATATATAGAAATGGTAAAACCGCTCAACACTTTTATTAATTTCATAGCTGGTACAACATTTTACAAATACTGCTAACGCATAGCAATTCTAAGTTCTGAATTATTGGATGCAATTCTTCCATATCTTTTCAAGATATATTTACCCCTTATATATTACAACAATCTGGGTAAATTAAGCTATCCTAAGGATCGAGAGATCCTCAAGATTTCTTTACTATTATAAAGTTACAATATAAGATACTCAATCATCTTCAAAACTGCCTTGCACCATAAAGTCTTCAACCTCCAATAGCTTGCGCATATTCAAGATTTCCTTTGCTATCTTGGTTTTAACAATATTTAACCAATCCTGTAATAAAACCAAACAATTCCAATCATATTTTAGGATTTATTTAATCTAACTTCAACAATAACGCTAAAGAGGATATTATTCTGATCCGAATTATTTTCGGCACGAAATGAGATCGGAGATATAATAAAGAAATGCATAGAGATGTCGCAGATATTCAATAATATAAATTTTTTTTATCAGAGATACAACCATAAACACAGATATATAGTAATACACGATTTCTATTAATGAAAGAAATGTATAAAGACTGTAAAAATACAGAGTGAAAGACTCGCTAGAATGGTGGCAGCTTATCTCCGAGAAGAGATGTGACAGCTACTCGCATTCATGAGAAGATGGTTACAATGAGGCTCTGAAATCCTTTTTACAATAAGAAGGAATGCCAAAAATCCTAGGCATCCAAAAACCTAACCCTAGGAGATGAAGCGCCAAAAGTCATGTGGGCCCCGTTTGGGTAAGTGAGTACATCAACTTCTTGGGGTCATAACTTTTGCATACGATCTCCGTTTTAGGTGTGTGATAGCTCATTGGAAAGGTATCGTCAAAGAGATCCATTTTGGGGGCTCAATAATGCCTTTAGCTATCATTGAGAACCTCAATCTCAAAAAACCTTCATTTGGGCCCTCAAAATGGCCCCGGAAGTTAAAACCTGCTAAAAATAGTAGATTGCCAAAATTGCCAGAAAATTGTTTTGAGCCATTTGGAAAAGGTGGGTGGCCACCGATATCCACCTGGATCAATCCTCCCTCCTTAGGAAGAAATGGTCTCCATTGCGTTGAGTTCTCGGGGGAGAGGGAAAAGCGTTTGTTGAATCTGCATCTTGGTGAGTTGCTTGTCTTGCTGGAGACGTCGCGCTGCTCAATTTGTGGAGATCTGTCACGAACCTGTTGAGGTTGAGGCTGTTCAACAAGTCGAGATACATGAGAGGACGATGTGTGGAAGGAATATTTGCACTTTTTTGCAGCCTTGTTGACCTGCTTCTGTTGGATAGAAGGTGCTTGTGGCAAGGCTGTAGTGGTTGCAGTGTCCTTTTGTTCTCCTTTTGAATAGATTGTGAAGAAGCTGAATTTTACAGTATGAGATACTACCTTGCGACACTTTTTAGGTGGAATAGTAGAAGGAACTACCTCTGGAATTCTATAGAGATGACCCCCCAAAGTAACAATGACACTACAGGGTCAAGACTCATAAACAACATGGAGTCTCCACATATATGGTTGGCCCAAGAAAACATCACAGACATCCAGTGGGGCAACATCACATAATACCTCATCCTTGAAGGGTTGGATGCAGTATGAAAATCGACACTATTGGTTGACAGGGAGATCTCGTCCTTGCTGAAGTCACCCAATGTTGTATGGCTGCGGGTGTGGTGTTGTCGACAATGCCAACTGTTTGACAACCTCTGCTGAGATGAGTTTTTTTTGGCTTCCGCTATCAACAATAAAATGCAGTGGGGTTCCCTTCACCCACATCTGTGAATGAAAAAGGTGCTCCCCCTCTTCAGGATCTATTGGTTCTTCTGGTTGAATAGCTGCGGTCGCGACAATAGCAATGGGGTCTGCGTCAATGATCTGTCATTTACCAGTATTTTCAGAATCAGATTATGAATCAGGGTTCGACTCCTTATCTTTGATCTCGGCCACCAATGACTGTTTTGAGCGACATTCATCAGTGTTTTGCCAGGGGATTTTGTGGAAATCACACCATTTTCCGGTGTCCTTATTTGTCTTCCCATGACCCTTCTTTTCCTTTGTCTTGGATTGGTTTTCAGGAGACTGTTTGTTAGGGCCGTCTTTGTCATACTTTGGTTGTTGCAGATTTGCAGACCCAAATAAATGTTTGTTCTGGTGCTTAAATTTCTTCTCAATTTTAACAGCATATCGATAAACAACATTGAGTGATGAGATGTCCAGAAAATCCATTTCAGTCTGGATGTATCTGTGTAGAGCCCCATGGTATTTTAGAACCAAATGTCACTTGGAGTCTTTGATACCCAACTTGGTGCGCAAGGTATGGAAGGTATTGGTGAACTCCGGAACTGCTTGGACCCTCTCTTGCCACAGTGTGGTCCATCTCATGTACTAGTCCTCATAGTTGCCAACAGGGTAATAATGTTCTTTTACGGCATCCACAAAAAAATCCCAAGTGGGATTGGTCCCATATATTCCAGTCTCCTCTGTGGAACTTTGCTCCCAGTAAGTTTCCCACCAATGTTTGAAATGAGGGAGAGATTTAAGGAGTGTAAAGGTGATCTTTTTTTTGTCTGAAAAATTGTGAACAGAGAAATAACCTTCTAGCAGAGTTAACCATTTTTCTAGGGCTTCTGCATCTATCTTTCCTTCAAATACAGGAATATCAAAATTAACTTGTACCTTGAAAGGCAAGGTGCCTCCAATGTGGCCACTTGATGAAGATGCGCCTGATGCTATTGGTAGGCGTTGAAGGATGCGGGCAAAATTCTCCATCATTTCATCCCTCTGTCGCGTGAGAGCTTTCTCAAGCAATAGATTGATAGGATCGTCTGCTCCATCATTTTTATTTTCTTCCGCCATTGAGGGTTTCTTGGGTGTGCAAGAGCGATTGTCTTCAAGAGAGACAAGATTGAGACCCAACTTGCTATAATTGGACCTTGTCGGCGACATGCACTGAAAAAATGATCAAGAGCATCCTGCTCTGATACCACTGATCTGAATTATTTTCGGCACGAAATGAGATCGGAGATATAATAAAGAAATGCACAGAGATATCACAGATATTCAATAATATAACATAAATGTATGAGAGATGCAACCATAAACACAGATATACAGTAATACATGATTTCTATTAATGAAATAAATGTACAGAGACTGTAAAAATACAGAGTGAAAGACTCGCTAGAATGGTGGTAGCTTATCTCCGAGAAGAGATGTGACGACTACTCGCATTCGCAAGAAGATGGTTACAATGAGGCTCTGAAGGAATTTTTACAATAAGAAGGAATGCCAAAAACCATAGACATCCAAAAACCTAACCCTAGGAGATGAAGTTCCAAAAGTCATGTGGGCCCCGTTTGGGTAAGTGAGTACATCAACTTCCCAGGGTCGTAACTTTTGCATACGATCTCCGTTTTAGGCCTGTGATAGATCGTTGGAAAGGCATCGCTGAGGAGATTCATTTTGGGGGCTCAGTTATGCATTTGGATATCATTGAGAACCTCTATCTCAAAAATCCTTCATTTGGGCCCTCAAAATGGCCATGGAAGTTAAAACCTACTAAAAATAGTAAATTGCCAAAATTGCCAGAAAACTATTTTGAGCCATTTGGAAAAGGTGGGTGGCCACCGATATCCATATATATCAATCCTCCCTCTTTAGAAAGCAATGGTTTCCATTGCGTTGAGTTCCCGGGGGAGAGGGAAAATCATTTGTTGAATCTGCATCTTGGTGAGCTGCTTGTCTTGCTGGAGACATCGTGTTGCTCAATTTGTGGAGATCTATCACGAACCTGTTGAGGTTGAGGCTATTCAAAAAGTCGAGATACATGAGAGGACAATGTGCAAAAGGAATCTTTTCACTTTTTTGCAGCCTTGTCGACCTGCTTCTGTTGGATAGAAGGTGCTTGTGGCAAGGCTGTAGTGGTTGCAGTGTCCTTTTGTTCTCCTTTTGAACAGATTGTGAAGAAGCTGAATTTTGCAGTATGAGACACTACCTTGCAGAACTTTTTAGGTGGAACAGTAGTCGGAACTACCTCTGGTATTCTGTAGAGATGACCCCCCAAAGTAACAATGACACTACGGGGTCGAGACTCATAAACATCATGGCGTCTCCACATATATGGTTGGCCCAAGAAAACATCACATACATCCAGTGGGGAAACATCACATAGTACCTCATCCTTGAAGGGTTGGATGCCGTATGAGAATCGACACTGTTTGTTGACACAAAGATCTCGTCCTTGCTGAAGCCACCCAATGTTGTATGGCTGCAGGCGTGGTGTTGTTGACAATCCCAACTATTTGACGACCTCTGCTGAGATGAGGTTTTTCTGGCTTCCCCTATCAACAATAAAATGCAGTGGGGTCCCCGTCACCCACATCTGTGAATGAAAAAGGTGCTCCCCCTCTTCAGGATCTGTTGGTTCTTCTGGTTGAATAGTTGCGGTCGTGACAATAGCAGTGGGGTTTGCGTTAATGATCTGTCCTTTACCGGTATTTTCAGAATCAGGTTTCGGCTCCTTGTCTTTGATCTCGGCCACCAATGACTATTTTGAGAGACATTCATCAGTGTTGTGCCAGGGGATTTTGTGGAAATCACACCATTTCCTGATGTCCTTCTTTGTCTTCCCATGACCCTTCTTTTCCCGTGTCTTGGACTGGTTTTCAGGAGACTGTTTGTTAGGGTCGTCTTTGTCATACTTTGGTTGTTGTAGATTTGCAGACCCAAATTCCCGTTTGTTCTGGTGCTTAAATTTCTACTCAATTTTAACAGCATATCGATAAGTAGCACTGAGTGATGAGATGTCCAGAAAATCCATTTCAGTCTGGATGTATCTGTGTAGAGCCCCATGGTATTTCAGAACGAAATGTCGCTTGGAGTCTTTGATACCCAACTTGGTGTGCAAGGTATGGAAGGTATTGGTGAACTCTGGAACTGCTTGACCCCTCTCTTGCCACAGTGTGGTCCATCTCATGTACTGGTCCTCATAGTTTCCAACAGGGTAATAATGTTCTTTTACTACATCCACAAAAAAATCCCAAGTGGGATCGGCCCCATATATTCCAAATTCCTCTGTGGAACTTTGCTCCTAGTAAGTTTCCCACCAATGTTTGACATGAGGGAGAGCTTTAAGGAGTGTGAAGGTGATCTTTTTTTTGTCGGAAAAATTGTGAATAGAGAAATAACCTTCTAGCAGAGTTAACCATTTTTCTAGGGCTTCTGCATCTATCTGTCCTTCAAATACAGGAATATCAAAATTAACTTGTACCTTGAAAGGCGAGGTGGCTCCAAAGTGGCCACTTGATGAAGATGCACCTGATGCTATCGGCAAGCATTGAAGGATGTGGGCAAAATTTTCCATCATTTCATCCCTCTGTCACGTGAGAGCTTTCTCAAGCAACAGATTGATAGGATCGTCTGCTCTGTCATTTTTCTTTTCTTCCACCATTGAGGGTTTCTTGGGTGTGCGAGAGCGATTGTCTTCAAGAGAGAAAATCTTGAGACCCAACTTGCTATAATCGGACCTCGTCGGGGACATGCACTAAAAAAATGATCAGGAGCAGCCTGCTCTGATACCACTGATCTGAATTATTTTCGGCACGAAATGAGATCGGAGATATAATAAATAAATGCACAGAGATATCGCAGATATTCAATAATATAACATAAATGTATTAGAGATGAAACCATAAACACAGATATATAGTAATACATGATTTCTATTAATGAAATAAATGTGCAAAGATTGTAAAAATACAGAGTGAAAGACTCGCTAGAATGGTGGCAGCTTATCTCCGAGAAGAGATGTGACGGCTACTTGCATTCACAAGAAGATGGTTACAATGAGGCTCTGAAGGAATTTTTACAATAAGAAGGAATGCCAAAAAATATAGACATCCAAAAACCTAACCCTAGGAGATGAAGTGCCAAAAGTCATGTGGGCCTCGTTTGGGTAAGTGAGTACATCAACTTCTCGGGGTCGTAACGTTTGCATACGATCTCCGTTTTAGGCGTGTGATAGCTCGTTGGAAAGCCATCGTCGAGGAGATTCATTTTGGGGTCTCAATTATGAATTTAGATATCATTGAGAACCTCTATCTAATAAAACCTTCATTTGGGCCCTCAAAATGGCCCCGGAAGTTAAAACGTGCTAAAAATAGTAAATTGTCAAAATTGCTAGAAAACTATTTTGAGCCATTTGGAAAAGGTGGGTGGCCACCGATATCCACCTGGATCATATTCATTTTCTATTCTATTTTCTCCTAAATAATCGAAAAGTCAATCAAGATGATATCATGAAATGTGGGAAAAAGGAAAATATTTATACATTTTTCATAACCTAACACTAATCTATCCTAATCTAATGGTAAATCTACAACTAGAATTAAATCATTAATCTAATGCAGGAAGCTGAAACACACGACTGAAATGAAATTGCGTAAATGAAATTAATCTAGGAATGGAAAATTGCATCAAAGGATAAAAAACATGTGAAGAGCAACAAGACGACACATGTGAGCTCACAATAATATTAAAGAAATCTCAAATTACATTACAAGAATCAAATGACAAATCATGAAACAATAATGAAAGCATGAATCAAACTAAGAATCCCTTTTTCTTTCAAATCCTAATGACTACTACTAAATGACTAGTACTCCCTCATGAAGAGAGAGCACTCTCTTTTATACATGAGAGCCTTGAAGATAAGATAACCATATCCTAATTAAAGATCCACTATTATCTCAACTATTTTCCCATTATTACAAAATGTGATCCCTTCAAATCCTCACACATATCTCTCATATATCTTGGATAAGATATGTTAACCAAATCTCCATGATCTTCTCCTTGGAATAATCTTGAATTATCTCCTCAAATCTTGACTGATGGAGGAAGTATTCGAGAAGTATTTTTGAATTAATCCTTCACATATTCCTACACATTACAAAGCTCACACATTTTTGAGATATATATGAAAACATGTTTATTTTCTAATATTTAATCACAAATTCCCTTTTAATACTAAAATGAATAAAGTGGAAAATAATAAGGTGAAACCCAAATGTATTTATGAAAATGATATCATGAAAGGTTATTGGGGTGATGAAATGTGAAGAATGATGAAGGGAAAGGTGGATGAAAATATGACATTTCTGAGCCCCAACAACAAGTTATTTAAGCAATCAAGTAGGAATAGATTTAGTATAAAACAACTAATTACAACAAACATAAATAATTATATCTTGTGAGAATTAGATAAATATTTAACTCAAACAATATATGAACCACTGGAAATTACTCGAATTGTCATCCAACACCCTTAGACCCTAAAGAATGAAAAGAATGGATATTAATGATTAGAAAATATCACAATATCAATAGAAATTTAGCATACCTTGTGCTTCTATATTTTGTTTATCAATCTCTCCAAATATGTTGATGTCGAAAATGGTATCCATGTAGCAAGACCCAAACACACTCATGGTCCAAGTGAGAGGATCAGTGGGAATACTACCTAGTGCTTAAAGCCCCTTGATTTTCTCTACTCCCCTTATCATGTTCCTCCTAAAGAGTACTTGCATGGGGATAGTAAGAATAAGTTTTGTAGAAAATAAATATCTTGAGGTTGCCTTCTTGTAATTAATGTTTTTCTTTTTTCTTTTTTATGTTTATATGATATTTTGTTTGCTTTCCAATTTGTATGAGAATAAAAATGTATACAAAAACTACAAAAACAATCATAAGGCCCAAGCATTGAACTTGAAAACAAAGTAAAAAGATATACTAGATGTTATTGGTGTTCCCCATATGCTTTGGTGATTTTATAATACTGAAAAACATTAATTAGATTGCAGAGGACATAAATGAATCACAAAAGTGAAAGTGAAACTAGATTCAAGAACCCAAAGGAATTGAATATTACAAAATTAAATAAGAAATCTACAACGAAACTATAAATAAAGTTACAAAAAAATGTACACAATAGATGCATGTAAGATCAATAAATAAAGAACAATATGACTCAAACTCTAGTTTTTAATTTAAAAAAGATAACCCTTAGGCTACATTCAAAGAGTGCCACAATGCTAACAATGCCTATGGAAACCGTTCTTGAAGCACTTAGGCTTGTCTCAATGTTTCTAAGGCCATGCAAGGACAAACTGAAATCTTAAATGAAAAATAATTTATGACTTCAAAGGGGATAAGAAGGCCATTGGATCAACATACAATATATGGAAATCATTTAAGAAATTAAGTATGAACATATTTAGTATAAAAAAACTAATTGTAGCAACAAGAAATCACTATGCCCCATTGTTGTAATCTAGGAAAAAGTACGAGAGTGTTACCAGTAGTTCGTTACATAGAGTAACATATATGATACAATAATGTATATACACACACATAGACATATATGGAAACATACAAAAAGTAGTTGTTACACATTATTTTGGTCATTCTAATGATGATATCACAGACATGTGTTCAGACTCCTAACATGAATTTTTTCCTGAGAAAAGCAACTTCTTTCCTCCTCTAAAAGGCTTATTTTCAGAAAGGGTCCGCAGGTTGTTCATACTACACAGTGAAAAAATCTATCATTTCCACAAGCTACTCTATGGTTGGCCCATGAGATTTCTGCAGGCTGCTAAATAGGCAGGGTGCGACGACATTCCAAAGCTAAAAGAGGAAAGAGGTTTCACGAAGTTTCTAGAAGGGGAATCTTCTAGAATGTGAGGTGGTGTACGTATCATTGCGATCCTACTGGTTTCTCTGATTTGGTGGGATCATCCTCGTCCTTTTAACCACCTCACCTTCTCCTATATAATAATGGGCTTCTCATGGAAAAGGTTAAGCAAGAAGAAGTAAGATTAAGCAGAGAATTGATGAAAGAATAGGCTGAAGACTGTGTGAAGAATCCTGTACTTATTGATGCTTGAGACCTCCATTTTTCCATCAAGATTTTGTGGATTACCTTCATGCGAATTTTGGAGAAAGTGTATGTGTGTGTTGGAACAAGGGACAACTAAAAGGGAACTTGCAACATCAAGGAAATTCGGTTGTATCTTCTAATTTTCATTAATATAATACAGTGGCTCATCTTTTTCCCATAAAATGATTAGTGTTTTATTACATGACTCCTTGATCACATGTCTAAGTTGTCATTGAATTCTACTATTGTTGCTTTCACGTTGGTTGATTTGTGTTGTCACAGATCTGATTCTACAAGAGAACTGAAGTGAAGTAGGGACAACAAAGATATAAGGAAGTGATTCATAAGGTATGTTATCTATTCCTCTTTGGATAGTAAACTCAATGATTGCAACTTATGGAAAGTGTCTTGTTTCGTCTTGTTTTTTTCTAGATCCAGGTGGATCTAAGGGGATCAGTTCATGTCCGCATCTACCAATTTACCCAATAAAAAAATTGGTGACTCCCACACAAGGGTCAAACCTAAGGTCTCATTGATATTGGCAGAGTTACTCACCCTTCTTTGTTGGTCTCAATGTAGATATTTCACGTATTATGGGGGTCGCTTGAAGGTATACCCACAATGATGAGTGGAAGCCTCTCAAGTTGATTTCGGGCTCGATACCCTGCCCTTGCGTGTGGATCAGACTGTTGAAGGTTTCCCCAGGAATCACTGTTGTTTGTGGTAACTTTAGTAGCCTATATTCTTAGGATCTTACACAAGGTGACCGTGGAGGGGAAAGTCTTCATGGTACCTGGAATCGACGTTGGCCAAACTCACTCAAGCTCCTTGGAGGGTATACCCACGATGATGTGTGGGATCTTGCACCAAGGTGTAAGTCCATTAATCAGGTCATCAACATAACTTTTCCACCCTCACCCAACCCATTCTTATATCGGTCTCACGACGTTGGATTTCTTCACCAACTAGTGACTTTGAAACGAGAAGGTTTGTTTGTCGGGTTTGAACTCTAGATTTTATTAGCGAGTGTTGTTTGTTTTCATAGTTGGCCATAGATTTTTTTCATCGAATGTTTAGTTCCACCAACATAGACCCTCCCTGTCATTCACGTAGGGTACAAGGAATTCCATCGGAAAACATGGAATATTCTACCCCTATACCCCCTCACACATCAGAGGGCTCTCCTCAATAGAGTGAAGTCCAGGATACCAATGTAATATAAGAGGAAGGTTCAGCCTCTTTGGAAAGTTTCCAAATTATTTCCGATTCTATGGAAGCTTTCCGCATCCCTCCTGGATATGAAAGACATTTTCTCTGGATGAATTCTACCGGGGAACTCGTTGTTGTTTCTTTTGGAACTCTAACCGGACCTTTTGGAGCCGATGATCCTTTCTAGACTACTGACATAGTTTGAAACCCACCTCGTACGGTGCAAGGCCTTTATGGATGAGGGGCAGGAGCATATATACCTACCATCCCTAAGCTACCCGAGGCGTCTGTCATCCCCATAGTATCCCTAGGTCATTTTTTGAGTACAACTGCCTATCTCTTTGCTGGCTCAGAAGCACAGTCAATTAGTCCTAGTTCAATCGTCCCTTTTCAAATGGCCCACTCTACAATTCTTCCTTGTGCTACGACTATTCCCACCAGGAATACAGTGGTTAACCATACTCCCATTGGTACACCACGTTCCTCTAGACCTACCCCTTCTCATCCTCTTGGGTATCACGCTTTGAACCCTTCTGCTGTCATCCATACACAAATTCCATCTAGAGTACCACTTGGGAATAATACCTCTATTGGTTATGTTCCCACACCTTCCCAGGTCCTCTCTGGAGGGTCTTATCCACCTCTTCATGGCGGATCTGTCCCTAGTGGCTCCAATCCAATTGGTAGCACTCATCATCTACTCACTTTCAGTTACCATATTCCCACTGGGGGGAAATCTTATGCCGAGGGGTAACCTCAATCTGGGGGTCACACTCAAATTGGGGTGCCTCCTCCATATGGAAGATATTCTCAGGTTGGAACTTATAATTCACAATCTGGACCGAACACGTCAAACTTGTTAGCTAACCTTTGGAACCTTCAAGAAAACCCACAACCCTCTGGGGGGAAACCGTCTCAAACCTATGTTTCGGTACTCCCGAACTACTGTCAACCATATCTGGGTTCTTTGAATCCCACTTGGGGCCCGAATGTTCAGTCCAATACTCCTTTCCAAGGGAAAATCCCTAACCAACCCAACCCCATGGGCTACATTCCTCCACACCAACAACTAACTCTGCCCAAATCTTCACATTATATGCAAACTGCTTATGGTCCTACTGGTATATTGATGAGACTTCCTCCCCAAAGTCACAAGTACCCTCATGTGAATAGACAATTACCCTTTTTTGCCACTTTGGACCTTCCCGATCTGTCTATAATTTTGAATGACCCTATCCATCACTCACCTCATTGGCATGTCATACCAGCCAAACTACCATCTGACATTCCTAAGTTCAATGGGAAACCAAGAGAGGACCCAAACAATCATGTAATGAATTTCCACCTTTGGTGTTCATCCAACTCTCTGATGGATGACTCTATTCGATTACGTCTTTTTCAATGACACCTCATGGGTTCAGCCGCGAAGTGGTATATAGAACTACCACGAGGCTTCTTCATCGATTTCAATACCCTAGCTATGTCTTTCCTCACTCACTACCAGTTGCCAATCCGTTATGAAATGGGAACCGAGATTTTGAGTTCTTTCAAGCAAAGTAAAGCCACTCATATCTTTGATCACATTCATGAGTGGAGACGAAGACGACGTCTAATCAAACTTGATCTTCTCGATCAGTTATTGGCAGAATGGTTCACAAAATCCTTCATGAATGACATATCTAAAGACATTTCTATGGGTGGAGTTGTCACAGAAGAATAGGCAATCAGTCATGCCCAGTGTCTTGATCTCATTTATTCACAAACGAGTACTCTTTACGATCTGCTCCCTAACGCACCTCATCCTTCTACCACAACCACCTCAACAACCCCAACAACTTCTCATGTCACTGATGGTGTGATAGGTACTTTCCATGCCCAACTGCAATTTGCGTAGGCCTCTCACACCACACCCAAATCCCATGCTTCTAATGTTCAAACTGCTTTGACACCCACCCCTCCCACTGGTAAAACTTCAGAAGTTAACGTCGTTCAATCGACTCCTGCCGGTAAGAATAAATCCAAAAAAGGGAAGGGTAGGAATAAGGAGGACAAAAATAACAACCCACAATCCAATAAGACCAAGACATAACCTACTAATGATAAGGATAAATGAAAACCTTGATATCCTTGCCTTATCTGTGGTGATGATCACTACACAAAGGACTATCTGAGACGTGTTGAGGTCACGAAGTTCCTCCAAGGGACCCCAAAACCTCCTACACCTGTCGTCTTGTCTCAACCCTTCCCTTCTCAACAACAGGCTCAATTGGTCATCCATGATCAACCTTCTTACTCCACTACCTCCTATGTACTTATGTGTAACGGTGATTCAAAGAAGAATGACATCACACTTACCACTCATTCCAAAGATTACTCTTCCTCCAAGGAGAAAGTTGACGATATACCACCTTCATTGGTTCAACAATCTCCCTCAGCTCCACCTCCCTTCGATCCTCTTCATCTCGAACAATTGAACCCCGATAGAGTCCTTTTCCATCCTCCTAAGGGCGTGGTTCAAAATTCTTCTTTCAATCCTCATGCGCGTGCTACCCAGAACTATAGTATCGTAGAAGATATGGCACAAGCATTGTCTGCGATGTCAGCCCTCGAAGTCCTTCAGAGTTTTCCTACACAACGAAAGGCATTGTTGAAATATATCAGTGGAATCGACCCTGTGGATATGAATTTAATAATCTTTGACTTGGAAGATCACATTCCAAGGTTACCCCCTCAACTCTCATTTCAAATACAAGTTGTTGTCGCCGAAAAGAACATTTTTAGGACAGTTATTGACGAGGGTGCCTCGACGTGTGTCATGTCTATCACTTGTTGGAAATCCATTGGCTCTCCTCCCTTAACTGAATCACACAACACACTCAAATCCTTTAATGGCTCTGGATTTAAACCCTACAGTGTCCTCCCTTCGTTGCCTGTTACGTTAGA
This sequence comes from Picea engelmannii, assembly GCA_009831015.1. Taxonomy (NCBI): domain Eukaryota; kingdom Viridiplantae; phylum Streptophyta; class Pinopsida; order Pinales; family Pinaceae; genus Picea; species Picea engelmannii. Next base: position 20,470 of record WSFP011283885.1, read on the forward strand.
AGGAAAAATGGTCAACGTTGAAGTTGAGGTCTTTGACACACCTCTCGATTACAAACTCTTACTTGGTCGTAGTTGTATCGATTCCATGCGTGCAGTCGTGTCTACTCTTTTCCATATCATACGCTTTCCACATCAGGGAAAAGTATTTACACTAGACCAACTGGCCTTCTTTAACTCTGATACATGTACCAACAATGTACCTTTCATTGCAAAGACACCCCATGGGTACGAGAATGTCGGTGTGGGTCTACTAAAAGATTCCACTCTGATGGGTATGTTTCCAATCCCACCACCCAACGTTCCACCTCCTTTGGTTGGCTCGATTAACATGATCTCCACCTCCATCCATGAAACTCTCGTGTCTTCTAACCCATGGATAGTACCCGCACCCGATGATTATCTTCACTACAATGACTAGATGCCTTTAAGTCCAATTGAATCCACTTACCAAGCCATTCAATTGGCTGACCCTTCTACTCCCTCTCTCGATGATTCGTCTTCTGATCTATTCCACATTATTTTTCCCACGGATGAGATAATTATGTCGGTTATTTCGATGGAAGATACCCCTTGGGATGATGGACATCATCGTTCCATTCTCTTTCCTAAACAACACACCATCGAGAGCTACCAACGGATCTCGAATCTGTCGACCATTGTCATTATTTATTCAGTTCCTGAATCCACACACGATGTGTTATACGAAGGGAAATTAAGTAACATTTCTCCCACCATCCCCCTCGACATATCTATTAAACCTAGAGTTGTCAAAAATGCCCACATCGGAGCTTCATGTTCCACCAATGAGGTTGTCACATATAAGTCACTTTTTCAATAATTTCATGACATCTTCTCGTGGAGCTATGAAGAGATGCTAGGTATTGACCTTGATATTATTGTACACGAAATTAAGACCTACCTAGATGCTAAACCTTTCCAGCAGAGACTTCGTCCGGTCCACCCTCGTAAAGCAACTGCTATCAAGCTTGAAGTCGAAAAACTACTTAAATCTGGCTTTATTTATCCTATGGCTTTGACTGATTGGGTATCTAATCTAGTTTTGGTTAACAAGAAACAAGGTACGATCTGTGTATGTGTTGATTATAGGGATATCAACAAAGCTTGTCCTAAGGACAACTTTCCTACCCCCTTCGTTGACCAAATCGTCGACGATTGTGGCGGAAGTGAAATATTCTCCCTCATGGACAGTTTCTCCAGATATAATCAAATCAATATATTATGTGTGGATCAACACAAAACTGCTTTCATTTGTCCTTGGGGAACTTATTCCTACTGGAAACTGCCCTTTGGTTTGAAGAACGCCGGTGCAAAGTTTCAACGTGCTATGTCTTATGCTTTCCATGATATTAAGCACATTGTACAACCATATTTAGATGACCTACCAGTGCATTCCATGCATCGTAGTGATCATACGGCCCACCTCTGAGCCATTTTCCTTCGTTGTCGGTTCTATCTCATATGCTTAAACCCACATAAATGTGTCTTTTGTGTGTAGTCTGGCCGACTCCTGGGATGTATTGTGTCATGTCAGGGGATTAGGGTAGATCCTTGGAAGGTCAAGGCGATTTTCAATCTCCCTCCTCCTTCCTCACTTCACCAGCTACAAAGTTTGCAAGGGAAGGAAAAATTTCTATGTCGTTTTATCCCAAACTACGCTGAGTTAACAGTCGGATTTACTTGACTATTAAAGAAAGGCTTTGATTTTGTATGGAACATCACTGCCAACAAAGCCTTCAATGCTTTGAAATTGACTCTAACTCGTACCCCACTACTTTTCCCTCCTGATTATAGTCGATATTATGTCCTTTATCTTGCTGCCTTAGACTTGATCATCGCCATGGTTCTAGTCCAAGAAGACGATTTACATGACGAACATGTCATCTATTATTTGAGTCAGAGTCTCACAACTACCAAAGCCAAGTACTTACATGTTGAAAAACTATCCTTGGCAGTTGTTCAAGCTGTCCAACATTTTCGTCACTATATTATATTATGCAAGACCATTGTAATTTAGGATTGCAACCCTATGAAACACATTCTGACACGTCAATTGCTAGGGGGAAAATACTCCAAATGGATAGTGATTCTCCAGGAGTTTGACTTAGAATTCAAATGCGCTAAGTCCAAGAAATTCTTAGTGTTTGCTGAACTAATATGTGACCTTCCCTCCACTGAGACAAAAAAGGTGGCAAAGGATTCCTTACCTGACAAATCCCTTTTTCTTATTAGTTCTAATGATTCTTGGTATGGAGATATTATCATTTATCTCCAGACTCAAAATTTCCGGCCAGACCTCTCTAGTATAGATCGTCGTCACATCCTCTATCAAGCCTGTCAATACATCATTCTTGGTGACACTCTTTATCGTCGAGGTGTTGACACCATCTTACGTCATTATCTCACCTTTGATGAGGCCGAGAAATATTTGATTGACTGCCACTCTAGAGAATGTGGCGGTCATATGTCTGGGTATGCCACTGCCCAAAATATCTTGCAAGTTGGGTACTTCTAGCCTTCTTTATTTAAAAATTGTATAACCGTTGTCCAGAAATGCCATGCTTACAAAACATACAACCATAAGATCAGATCTCATCTTACTCCTTTACACCTTGTAGTTTCTATTGGACCTTTCACTAAATGGGGTATCAATTTCATGACTTGTAACCCTCACTTGGTTGGGGAGCATGGATACATTATCGTAGTGGTGGATTATTTCATGAAATGGGCCGAGGCGATGCCTACATTCAACAATATAGGAAAAAATGAAACTCTATTCATATTCAATCACATCATTACACGATTTGGAATCCCACGGTCTATCATCACTAATCATGGTAGCCACTTTTGGAACTTCATGATGTCTGAGCTCACAGAAAAGTTGGGTCTTTGACATGAAAACTCAACCCCCTACTACCCACAGGCCAATGGCCAAGTTGAAACAATCAACAAGGTTATTATCACCATGCTTCGACGGATTATAGGAATTCACAAAACGAGTTGGCACATGATGTTTTTTTCATCGTTATGGGCTTAACAGACATTCGTGAAGTCTGCCACGGGGTTTACACCTTTCCAATTAGTGTATGGTTTAGAAGTTGTCTTACCGATTGAATGTGAAATCCCATCATTAAAACTAGTCGTTGAACTTCTTCCAAACACCTCTGTTGAAGAAGAACGTCTATTGTATCTTATGCAATTGGACGAAGCCCGTCGAGATGCCACCCTAGTTATTGAAACCTAGAAGAAACGCATCAAGGCCCAATACGACAAACATGTCAAACCACGTGTTTTATCTGAGGGAGATATAGTTCTTCTCTATGAACAAGATCGTGATTATCTAGGTGCCGGAAAATTTGAAGCTATGTGGCGAGGCCCTTATATCGTCAAATGAGTGTTGGATAAGGGAGCCTACGAGTTAGTAGATTATGATGGCATTCCTTTGAGTGAACCCAAAAATTGGCTTTACTTAAAGAAGTACTATTCTTAGACTATCTTTCCATGAGTTATTGTATTTTAGTGTATCATACTGTTGTGTGCTATGTTTGTGTGTTTTTTCGTTACTCGGTTTCTACCCTCAACCGCTTATCTTGCATTGTGCTTGGTTTTCAGATGTCAGAGTCTTAGTTACCCTACCTTGGCTTCACCAATGGTGCTAGTCGTAGAACTCGGAATCTAGCTTCTGCTGCATGGGAAATCTATGCACCCATGAATGAACTTATCAGTCTACATGGTGTTTGCCTCGGTCGTGCAACCAATAATATAGAAGAGTATAACATCATCATCGAATTTTTGAATGATGCTATCTCACTTGGGATTCGTCGCCTAGTTATACTACTTGATTCTCAGCTAATAGTGCTACAGTTAAGTAATGTCTATGCTATTCGAAGTCCTACTTTGTTATGGGTACATTTATGAATTTTCCTCTTGGAACGTTATTTTGATTATATTGAGTATCAGCACATTCCTAGATGTCTAAATACATTAATTGATGCATTAACTAATTATGTGTTAGACAGACATCTGAGACATTTATAAATCCAATCACACATCACATGTATTATACAATGAAAAATAAGTCGATAGAAGCCTCATGTCTATATATATATATATATATATATATATATATATATATATATATATATATATATATATAACGATCATTTTTTTTTTACAAAAAGATTGTTTTTCGTTCGAAGACCAAAATATCAAAAATAAAGCTCATAGCTTCTACAAAAATGGCATCATGGATGTTTCTCTCAGTAACACACTACTTCTCGTGCTACCCTACAGAGTAATTGTCTCAATGGACTAGCCATGCCTACGGTATGGCATTGGAAATGCCTCGGGACCTTGTCAATCGACATATTTGGGATCCCTACAGTCAAACCCTCCAGATTTTGCTCGTTTTCTTCGTAGTCATCCACATCCCATCCTACGACTACCACTACTTCCCCTCACCTCTAGACAGGGGATGTACCCGAAGGCCGGAATGTCCCTACATCTGTATAGTCATGATATTTTTTGATTAGTCATTGGATTGAAAAAACACATAAAAATATTTAATATTTTGAAAAATTTACAAAAACACTATAAAAGAAAAATGTCTTTCTTACCTGGTTCCCCCAACTAAGAACCCTCAAGTATCACTAAGTCAAGATCATTGCGAAAATCCAGCCTGACATATGCATACTCATCGATCATCAAGATCTGGGGCTCTAGCCAATCGAAAAAGGTGTCATTATATCTAATAATGGGGCCACATGTCGAGACATGAGATCACACCACTACTTCATCCACGGATCTTGTGGCACTGGTATATTCCAATCTACCTGTAATCAAAAGTGAGGGACTCTTTCCAAGAATAAATATACCAAAATGGATCCGTACCCAAACTATTTTAGATCCCCATTCTTGCTCTTGGTCAACTGACTCTTCATACTATGAAGAAGCCCATCACACCAGTTGAACACACAAGGTTCTGTGCATTCTATCACATACTGGAAATAGCTCTGCAGAGCCATGTGTGGAGAAGCACTCTCTGCCATCTGTACAATGGTGAAAAGGATGGTTCTCAAGGTCATATCAGAAACCCCTCTGATAGCCACCTTACCCTTGAGCCACTTGGCCTCGGGTTCACAATAGAGTCTGATGTATTCACTCATCGGTAAACCCCCACCTCGACCTCCTGTTAAGGTCACTTGCGCCCCATGAAGGGATATCCCTGTCAAGGAGTAGATGTCTTCGATGTCCAGGGAAATTACATGAACACCCACATGGAATACTTCTTGGTCCACGTCCCACATATAGACCAAATATTCCAACAGTCTCAGCTGGGCTCTCATGCCCTGGATCTTGAAGATTTTTAATAGACCACATTGTCGTAGGAAATTTGTGGTTCTCGAATAATTTAAAGCCATTGCATCATCATCTTTATGCTTTCTTTATCTCTACTCCAACATATTTGCAATCAAAATACTTGCATGGGGATGAAAGAAAGAAGTTAAAACTTTTAATTATCATGATTTAGAATTCTTTTTGGTCCACTGTATATTTTTCTTTTGGGTTTTACGTTGCCGCGATTGGGATATGGTTACAGAGTGGGGTTTCTGCAGATGAACCATTAGGTGCCTACGGAAATACTTGATTTCCGTAGGCCCCGAAATAGGGCACCAACGACAGCCTCAGCGCGGGCCTATGGTCCAAAAATTCACCCAAAAATTCATCTTTTAACCAATTAAAATGAATTTTAAACCATTTAAAAGGAAGAAGACGAGGTGCTTATTGTTTCCACGTATACCGTTCATCGAATGATTGCTCGAGATCTCCGCAATCAACCGCCGAAATACGAGGTGAAAAAGAGCTTTTGGACAAAGTTTTTGGTCAAATACAAATGAAATAGTGACAATTAGTTCTTATCCCTATTTACTTCTTTTTTTAATTTCTATAAATATATTTTATATTATTTAAATGTATTTTCTCAAAAAAACTAATGGTCTCGTGAGTGTTGTTTCTCACAGATGGGTAGACTAGGGTTACAAACAATGAATTATGGATAGTTTTTTGCGATTTTTTTGTCTTTTTCATCGCATGCGCGATTACTTTTTAGGGTTTTTTAGAAAAACCTCAAGCTTAGTCTTTTTTCGTTCTTGTGCTTGAAAAATGATGAGAACGTAACCGAGTATACTTTTGTCATCTTTTTGTACTCATCATGGTAACACGAAAAATAACAAAACTTATGGAGTAATCTTTAAGATCTTTTCACACTCCTTAAAAATGAAAAGATTGTCGAGTGACCTTGTTTTGTTCATGTTCATAAAAGTATTTGAATAAAACGTTCGACGAGCATAGTTTATCACTTTTTCGATCCTGTCGAACTATTTTACGAAAAAGGAACTGAGAGAGTTCTCTTTTAAGTGTTTTTCTAGACTCTATAAACATGAAAACCCTTCAAGTTTTCTATCTTTGGACTCGTTAAACAAACATTGACAGACCCATATGAGACCGAACCACTCCTTCTTAGGGTTCGTTAAAAATGCTCTGAGGGACTCATCCGAAGGATGATCTTATATCAACAAGCATATGTTATCCTCCTCAAGCTTGCATAAAAATAAAGAGGTACTCGCCATAAATAGTGGGGGGGAATTTGGGAAAGAGATGTGTCTCTATATTTATGTTAGTGGTAGTAAGTGTCGCTCTTGAACATGGCACCCCATTTATCATTTGAATCTGGGTTGGGAAATCCATTTGCCTCTCGTCTGACTTTCTGCAAGTTCATATCTTGGGTCGTCTTTGGGTCGATGCTGCCGAGCCTAGTGTCATGCCATCCATATGTTCAAGAGAAGTTCAACCAAGCCCTCTATTGAGTTGGCCATCTGCAATTGTCAATTCCTATCATGTCGGCCTTCCTTGTGTTTGTTACAAATAATATTTGTACTTTTCTTTACCCTAAATATGTTACTTGTTTCATGTCATTTGATGGGGGATACATCAAGGCCCTCCTGTGATGAGTCTTTTCCTTTTGACTTCAGCTCATTATCCAAGAACAAGACTTAGAAATTATTTAGTGCCTTGGAGCCTGCATGCCTCAATGGCAGGTTTCTTCACTCTCGATAGTGGATTTACATCATTGATCCCCGATCGAGAGATTCCATCGAATGTTCGACCTCAACTCATCTATTCATACTCATTGGATTGAACTATCATACCTTGGGGGTCATTGACATCAATGGTGATTTCCCTCGCACTTGTTAACAGTTTTCATTAACGACTAGTAATCAAGTGGTTTCTAACCATGTTCGACTTCAACGTCTGTAATCACATGGATAGATTCGTACTAACGAACGGTGGGATTGAAGACCCTGGACCTCATAATTTTTTATCCAGGTTGCGATGGAGTATTTGTGATTTGAATTGACACATAAATCCACTTTGTATGTCTCGTGGCTATGTCTGTGTCTGAGTTTTCCAATACATAGATCCATAATGTATTCCTAGTGGCTATGTAAAATCTTGATGACATGGATCCACAGTGTATAATTGGTGGCCATGACTTATACTTATGATTTCAATCATTTATAGTTTGAACATGGGAATGCCTACTTCGGACATGGTATAATATTGTGCAGATGCTTGATTGTTTGTAGGTTCCCAATTGGTGCACTCCTTGTTCCCGACACACACACGCATTTTTACAAAGTATTTCCGTTGTCATGAGTTCCAGCCTCATACTTTGGGGGGCATTATTTTACACATTATTTTGGTCATTCTAATGATGATATCACAGACATGTGTTCGGACTCCTAACATGAATTTTTTCCTGAGAAAAGAAACTTCTTTCCTCCTTTACAAGGTTTCTTTTCAGAAAGGGTCTGCAGGCTGCTCATACTACACAGTGCAGAAATCTATCATTTTTGTAGGCTTCTCTATGGCTGGCCTGCGGGATTTCTGTAGGTTGCTAAATAGGCAGGGTGCAACGGTGTTCCAAATCTAAAAGAGGAAAGAGGTTTCACGAAGTTTCTAGAAGGGGAATCTTCTAGAATGTGAGGTGGAGTCCATATGGTTGCGATCCTACTGGTTTCTTTGATTTGGTGGGATCATCCTCATCCTTTTAACCACCTCACCTTCTCCTATATAATCATGGGATTCTCATGGAAAAGGTTAAGCAAGAAGAAGTAAGATTAAGCAGAGAATTGATGAAAGAATAGGTTGAAGACTGTGTGAAGAATCCTATTCTTATTGATGCTTGAGACCTCCATTTGTCCATCAAGCTTTTGTGGATTACCTTCATGCGAATTTTCGAGCAAGTGTATGTGTGTGTTGGAACAAGGGACCACTAAAAGGGAACTTGCAACATCAAGGAAATTCAGTTGTATCTTCTACTTTTCATTGATATAATACGGTGGCTCGTCTCTTTCCCATAAAATGATTAGTGTTTTATTACATGACTCCTTGATCACATGTTTAAGTTGTCATTGAATTCTACTATTGTTGATTTCACGTTGGTTGATTTGTGTTGTCACAGATCTGATTCTACAAGAGCACTGAAGTGAAGCAAGGAAAACAAAGATATAAGGAAGTGATTCATAAGGTATGTTATCTATTTCTCTTTGGATAGTAAACTCAATGATTGCAACTTAGGGAAAGCGTCTTGTTCCGTCTTGTTTTGTTCTAGATATAGGTGGATCTAGGGGGATTAGTTCATGTCCACATCTACCAATTTACCCAATAACAGTAGTGGGAGAACCAACAATATGCACTTTATTATGTACAAGAACAACCAACCTTTCCTTTATTACCTAGTCACATATATACACTTGTGTCTACATTTTCCTAAGAGTTACAACTTCTTAACTACCATGGTCACTCAACCCTAAATAATTGTTTGATCAACTCCTATAGTCAACTTAGTAAGTAAAATTATTTGGTCGATTGGTGGGTCTAGTCGATAGGGCCGAATAGCCCTACAACATCTCCCCCATCCTTAATTCCTTTCTCTCCTGGAGCAAGGGGAAGGGTGTGACTATTACATTGATAATAATTTTTAGAGAGAAAGATTAAAATTTTTGAAGTGAGAGAGATAATATTCAGAATAAATGGATTTGATGGATGTTCCCCTATTCCCTTTTGCTAATGTTGTTGGATTCTTTCAGGACATCGTTGAAGTGATTTTAGAAGAGTAGAATATATTTTTCTATGTTTTTGAAAAAGTATGCATCTACCAACCCGAGCTCATTTAGTTTGGATCCTTGAAACTGGTTTGGTTGGTGAAAATTGTGCATTCCTATATTAGGCCTTTTCTCTCAAAACTTGGTTCTATCACCACTCTCATCGGATGACTCTAGTTGTTGTGGAAGTCTATTGGATGAAAGAATAATTATTTTCTTCCTCTCGACCCCAGTCCCATGTTGATGCAAACGACTGAGAACCATGACTCCCCTTTCTTTGAATTGTGTAGGAGTCAATCATTGGTTAGATGGTATCAAATTTCCTTAGGAATAACTTTGTGATGTCCCATCGGTGTTGTGATATTCCATTGATGATGGAGAGGGGGGCATCCCTCCTTTGTGAAAACAAGTGAATTTCCTCATGCTACTAGTAGAGCTTAGTCCCTCTTGGAGGAAATATCCATGCATATGAATCAAATCTCATGACTTCCACTCTTCCTCATATGAAACAAAATATGTCTCCAATTGATTTCTTACACCCTCCCCCTTGGTCGTTTATGGCAGATTTGGCACGTGTTTGGGTAGTTTCTAGTGGAAGGAATGATGTCAAAAATTATGGATTTGTACTACTTGATGTGATTTCCACTCATGTAATCCCCCATTCTTGTCGTGGGGGAATATGACTTGACTCCATTGAAGACATAATTTCTAGTCATTTGGGATGAAAGTATTTATTCTTTATGTCAATTGTGTCGACCTGTCCTTCAAAAATTTGCATCTAATGTATTTTTTTATACTTATATGAAAATTTATACATAGAAATATACATTCAAAAAAATTGAAAATGTTCTTCTATTGATTTATCATGTTGTGCCTTTGGGCTTCACTTGTTCTTTCAGCTACTCTGTTGGTCTAACTTTTTCTTCTTGGATCGTTATAGGCCACTGATGTAACTATATGTTTGGAGGCAGTTTTGTTGATCCCGTTTCTAAGTGAGACTCCTCTATTCCTTTGACTATTATTTCTAGCGTTACTAATTGGTGGCTTGCAGTTGGGAAGTTCGACTCTGACATTGTTGGGTTTAAAAATTGGAACCTCTATCTGTATGGTGAAGCAACACCCGATTATTGTCCAGGATGTTGTGGCAAGCCTTCAAATTTGCTATGATATATTTTCGGAGCCATCATCTACCAATGTTGGGAAAACATATGCCATTCATCGATTGAGTATTTCACCTCCAAAACCAACATTTTAAACTATGTTAATAAGTCCAATTTATCTATTATGGGGGTACCTTGCACCGAGGTCAACTGTGGGTCAAACTTTTCCTCTGCTTGGTGTATATTTTTCATGATTTGGTCAAGGTATATGATTGCATTGTTTGTCTCCATATGGGACTTCTTCCCTTCTCAAAGCCACTCTATTTATTTTTGTGATAATTGTAGCTCCAATTATTTCTCTTTTGTGATTTGGTTTGCCAGATCCATCCTCAGTTTTGGATTAGTTGTCATATAGTTTGTTTTCCTTAAGTTCACGATAACTATCTTTTGGGCTCCTATTTTACTATAGGTTGAGGAAAAATAAGAAGGCCAATTACTTAGTACATTATTTTACGTGGCTGCTTGTTTGGTTTCCCCTTCTAGACTTTGTCTAACTTCCTTGAATTTGTCATTCTTTGCCTGTAGGATTTTTTTCATCTAATTGGTCACTATCTTTTGGTTAGTTATCATCGTTTTAATGTGTAGTTGCTTCATTTCCTTGTTTACTCTCTTGAGATACCATATTTCCTACCGACTTCGAGCATTTTCCTTGGCCGTTGCCTCAACCACTCCTTTGAAAGCTTCCAAGGGATCTATTTCCTCTACCAGTTGTTCTATGATGATCTTTTCTTCTACCAATGTGATGCAGCCCATAAATACCTCTTTTTCTTTATATTTTCTTTCTGAAATTCAATCATCGTCCTTCATGGAGCTCTTTTCCATATTCTTGTTGAATCCCTTGTAAATTCATTGCAGAGGTCAAACATTTGGGCGTTATATACTAATGATGGGCTAGAGATCATTTCTTTGGTTGGGTTGGATAACCCAACTAGTTTGAATGTTGTGAATGTAATAAACTTAGAGGCGGTTTATTTTCTATGTAATGCCTTTTTCTTCTTCTTATTTTATTTTATTTTCATCTTATGTTTAACTTTGTCTTTTTCTTTATCTACATCCTTATCCTAATATTTTCTAGAGTATTTCCCTTGATTTTTTCCATCGTCCTTTCCGTGGTCTTCCACTTCATTGTTCTTAGTATTTTCCCCTTTATTTTTCTTGGTGTTATCTTTTGGATTCTCTTCGCCATTTTTTCCAACATTTCCATCCTTATCTTGCTCAACACTATTATCTTGATCCTTGTTTTCATTATGCTCAAGAGGTGATGTTTGGTATTTGAAATGGCTCTCTAGAGGGGAATTGATTTTTCAAGAGTTTTCTTGCCAATATTGCTCTCCCCTTTGTCTTGTGGGTCTGTATTATGGATTGACTCCTATGGCCCAGTATCTACTTCCTTCCCTTTATTTGTCTTATCCTTCTATTGTTCCTCTTCATCTCCCTTGTCATTTTTTTCGGGGATTTCAACTTCGTTTGTTGGCACTGTTATTGGCTCATTATCGGCTAATTTTTGTGACAACTTTATTTTCTTTAATCCTTGGTTATGTACTTCTCCTTGTCATTCGATGTATTTTTGTACTTTTTCCTATTTATTTTCTATGGATACACTATGATGACTCAATTGATTTTATTTGTCCTTATCGTTTTTTTACTGCATCGATTCAGAGTGGGTCGACTTACTTGTGTGAGTAGACTCGATTATGTGTTGTTGTGTTCCAACACCATTTTTCATTGTCACTTCAACTTCCTTAGAATCATAGTGGTTTGATTTTCCTTGCTCACTTGCGTTGGTTACCTTATCCAATCGATCTAATAATGTTTCTTCCGATCAGGACACTTGATGAAGCCTCCTCCTTTTTTTCTTTTGTTTCCTAGGTGATTTCTTTATTGATTCTTCTTCTTCAAAGATCGGGATAGGGATAGTAGGTGGTGATTATGTAGTCACGTCAATCATGTTTGTTCTTTTTCTCTTCCTTTTTGGGACATGTTTGGTGCTTGGGTTTGGTCGAGTTAATTTATGTCGGCGTCTTGTAGTAGTGTTTTCTTGACCTATACTTACCTCTTGTTGTTCCTACAACCTTTTATTTTATGTCATCTTGTTTCTACATGCTTTTCGAGAGCAGCCTTATCTTTCTATATTTCGACACATTTTTCTTTTATATTAGTCATGGATTATTTAAATGAAAACCTGACGCTTGACTCCAATATCTTCCTAGTCATGGCTGATTCTTGTCAAGATTGCTTATCCTTTTGTTTTACCTACTAGGCTATCTTGTTTGTAATGCTGGAAAGTTTTTCTTTCATCTGTGGGTTGTCAAAATTTAATGATGTATCTGACTGGAATACCTCAGACCAAATGTCGTGGATGTATTTTAGGAATTCATCTGAGTTCAATACTTGCTTTCCTTTTGTTTTTCTTTCATGTTGTTTTCTCTTTACCAAGGTCTATTTTGCAAGGGTTTCTTTTGAAATTCCCATTGGATAGCTGGTTTCGACAGTTGGTTGTCATTGATGTAAACCCTTGGAGAGTGATCTTGGATATTGAAGTCAACCCTTAGAGATTGATGTTAACCCTTGGATACGTCTAGAGATGTTGGATAGTTGATTGATATTTGTATGATAGAGATTGATGGTGATTTAGTTGGGTACATTTGAGGTAGTCTACATGTATCCCCGATGGTTTGGTTTTGGGACCCAAAGTTGATTAAGGAATATGGACATGAAGGACAATGAAGTTGTAGGTAAGACTATCATAGATGGATCATCCATGTCGGTTTTTTTACGGTGATATGTACAACACCACGTGGTTCCTCACGGTTAGGGATATATGGCCTTGTAAAGTTGGAATCCTTGAAGAGTGGTCAAGAAGCCCCTAGTTGGTTAAAAGTCTTGGTCAAAGGGTAAAGTGGTTGTAACATGAAACCCCTAAAATAAAGAAATTGGCTACTTAGAAAAAGTATAAATATACCTCAAGGAGTCATTCATAAGAAAAAATACACACGCATTCATTTATTATCTATCTTGTGAACTAGTGATATTTTTAATAAGGTTGTGGTGATACTTTTTCTGAAGTTGTGAAGGAGTCTAAAGGAGTGAAAGTTTCAGAGTTGCGGAAAACTGGAAACCCTAGTTTTTTAGGTTATACGTGGGCTACATAAGGATAGTTTGTGTACATATTCAAGATACATAAGGAAAGGTTGCATACATATGTAGGATGCAGGAGCACAGGTCACGTATCTAAGGAAAAGGTTTGAAAAAGAATGTACAGATGAGTTGCAACAAGGTTTGATGGTACAACATAGTTGATATAGGGTCTGAGATGGTATGCTTTAGGTTTTCATGAGTAAAGGTATGTATTGTATGTGTTTCTTTTAGGCTTGTATCTTGGATGTTATGGCACATACTTAAGGCATGTCTTGGAGGCCCTTTATGGTACATGATTGCATATGGTTGAGGTGATATTCTTACATGCTTGAGACATACTCTTGGTACTTGGTATATGGTTGTTATGATTAATTATTAGAGGCACATATTTATGATATTGGAATATACATGAGGCTTATCTTATGGTACATGGTATGATTGAGAGTGATATGGTATATGGTTGAGACACTTGTTATAGTGGCATGGCTGCTACATGGTATGGTAAAGGATTGGTACATGGTATGGTGTTGATGTAGATGGTTGATGTGCATGGTTGGCACATGGTATGGTATATGTTACAATTGTTTATGTACATTTTTTATGTACATGGTTGATACATGTTATGGTACAAGATTGGTACTTGGTATGGTGTTAATGTACATGGTTGATGGTTGAGGCATATGGTACATGTTATGCTGCATGCTTGATGCACGGTTTGGCATAGGTCTTGGTGCATGGTTGATGCACAGTTTGGCATAGGTTTTGGTGTATGGTTGATGCATGGTTTGGTATAGGTGTTGGTGCATGGTTGATGCACTTATTATGGTACATGGATGATGCTTGGTATGGTATAGGTTGATGGTTTGGTACATTTCGTGGTACATGTTTGAGATACATACCTTGTGATGGTATGTTGGTGATATTGATACATGCTTAGTAGAGGCATGTGTTGGTAATGTTGGAAATCTAGTTGAGAGGTTTCCCTTGTATATGATCCATTTTAGAGGATCTGGTTGAGTATTGGTGATAGTGACAGCTTGGACAGGTTGATCAGTGATAGGTTGGATACAATGACAAGTGGACAGGTTACAGGTTGATGTGAAAGTGGCAGTGATAGTGAAATTGGTAGTGATTGTGGTATTGACATTTGGTATACACTTATACATCATGGAGACAAGACGAGGCAAGGAAAGGGGGTTGTAGCCTCCTTCCAGTTGGTTCTAGAGAACTCATGGAGTTGGAGCTTCCTTTAGGTTGGAGCTTGAGAATTAGGGGGTTGTAACCTCCTTCTGGTTGGATCCAAAAAATTCAGGGAGTTGTAGCTTCCTTTAGGTTGGAGCCTGTAAATAGGGGGTTGTAGCCTCCTTCCAGTTGCATCTGGAGAATTTGGAATTTGGTGCTTCCTAGATTAAATTAATTCTTGATATATATAAAAAAGAATTTTGTGGTTTTCTCCCATTTGGGTTTCCACATAAATTCTGGTGTACTGTGTACTTGATGTGATGCTTCTTATGTTTATATTCTCATGATATACTAATGAAATATTGATGATATATTTTTTATCAAGTTGAATATTATATATTATGTTTAAAATTGGTAAAAGTGTTCATATTGATTCACCCCCCTCTTAGTATTCCAACGATTCTCAGGTCTTCTACAAAGGGGATAGTGTAGAGTGAAACTTCTCTCTCATATTTCTTCTCAACATCTGTCAATAGTGTTATTAGGGTGGAGACTTCTTGGAGTACTTCTTGTGGAATTTCCCTCTCATGGTTGAGATGTCTCTCTAGCTCTTGGAAAACTTGTAACCTTGTCAGTTAATAATATAAGTCCTTTGATGTCATTATCAACTAGACCCCACACTAGACCTTGGTGTTGTTGATACTTAAATGGATATGGAAACTTGTTGGTAATTCCCGACGAACTATTTTCTTGACCCTCCATCTATGGGATGCGCTCATTAGATTAATGACCCAATTTTTGAACATTTATTTGGCTGAGAGGGAGTCTGACGAATGGATTGTATTGAACCATTGTAAATCCAAACCAACATGGAGGGGAAATTTATTGCTTGAACAAAATCCTAACACTCCATGTAGATGCTTTTTATGATTCCTGCAAGATGTTCTATCTAGTTGAACACCTCACCTTTTTGCAAGATCTGGCCTGTGGTTTATATCATTGTGAGCTTCACATTTGACCCCCAACCTACGGAATTAAATCAAAATGACATGATAATGCATGTTCATTTATCTCATAGTTCTAGAACTTTATTAATAAGTGAACCCTTGAAATTCTTCACTGACATTCCCCTTGTAAGGAACTTTATCCATTCGATCGAGTTAATGGTTTTCAGTACTAGAGTCCCCCCATGCAAAAACTTGATGATGAAATCTATCAAACTTGTCATGATTCAAGTGGGGTAATTAAGATAGAGATGACTATTATGGTACTAGATGATTATGAAATTCATTGCTTCTTCTTTCCATCCCCCAAGCTCTGCAATTTGTGTGCTTTGAGGAAATGTTGTATTTTGGCTTTCTCTAAGAATTTTGTCTTCTCTTTCCACATGTCATCCTCCATGCCCAATAATTTTCCCAGTCAATTTTGCATATTTGGGCCCCTGGTATATTCTACATTCAAGCTTCGAGCTATGTTCTTGTATCTCTGTCGAAATTTTCCTTCATTCTCGACTCCACCAAGGAGTCCTACTCTTGTCCTCTCATCCTTCACATGCCTACAGATTGTTCTCGATTGACCTGGGAAGCTGGGTTTTGGATTGTTGAAGTCGAGTGCTTAGATGCAAATTCGTAGGTATGTTTTATCAGATGATCTGGAGTAAATAGTAAAGAAGAAAATTCATATGTATCCTCAATATTTATAGGAGACAAGTCAAGGGGTGAATTAAATTCATCCAACAATGTTTTTGGTTTGAACACGTCACTACTTATGAATGGTGTAAATGCGTGTTCATATGAGGGGACAACTACATCGATAACGAAAGGGTGGTCGAGTCCGTCTCGTCAGACATTAAATGCGCCAGAGTGAACCTATTGGTCGATTCTTCTGATTGAGTAGGTTTTTCTTTCTTGGTGAACTCGTTCGACTTGGTTGAATTTTGTTCTTTGATTAATTTGGTTGATCTAGTTGGGTCAGTCCTCCCATTCAATCCAAGATCTGCGGTTGAAATGATCAAGAAAGTCTGATTTTTCCCCTTAGTTGACTTTTCTTGTATTTGTTTTTCTAAAGTCATATTATTTACACTAATTCAATTGATGATAGTCGTGATCACTTGATTTATAATTTCCACGCTCACTTGATTTATGGGGTCCATGCTCACTTGATTTATGGGGTCCATACTCACTTGATATGGGTTTTTTGTGCTCAATTGACTTGGATATTTCTTGTTCGCTTTATTGTCTTGCTCATTTATTCAAAAGTTGATGTAGTTCCTATTTTGGCATTGAAATTTCTCTAGTTTCTTTTTTCACTTCTCTAAGTATTCATTTTGCTAGCCAGGGAATATTTTCTCTCTTCATATTGAGTGAATTGGCTTGAAATATGTGTTTCTTGAGGGTTCAAAGTCATTAATGATTAGTAAGTAGCTTTCCTCCTTTCGACATTTTTTTACCTGATTTCGTAACCGACTGTTTTATTACTTTCATTAATCTCTTTTTATTTTGTTTTTTTTTCTTACTTACTTTTACTATATTTTATTTTTTCTCTCTTTATTTACTTTTATTATATATCTTTTTTTTTTACTCGACCTAGGCCGCCACAAGTGGTTTTCAACCTAGTGGATCCTGTTGGCACCCTTGAGGAGGTTTTCTCAAGTAGGTATTATGGATGTTTTGTATTGTACCTTTTTAGTCAGACCTCATTAACCTACTTTTGAAATTGTTTCCCTTGCAATGTTCTTAGTTGGACTACTCCAATTGGTCAGATATCTTTGACAACATAGGGAACTAACCAGGAAGTTTCATGTTTTCGTGGTTTTCCTTTAATCCAAATGTCATACATCAATACCAAAATTCCTATTTTTTTTCTTTCTTCTTTAAATGTCGATCATGACAAGATTTTTTTGGTGTTTCTGGACTTCTTGTTGTTGCAAACCTAGCATTATTTATTCCTCCGGTTTGTTGAATTGATAGAAGCATTTTTTTTGTATTTAAAGTATGGTCATACCTTAGGACAGGTTCCACCCTTTCTCCATTTTCCCAGAAGTGTAATGGAATTACAACTTCCTGACCATAAACAATTTTGAATGGATTTTGACGAGTCAAACTTTTGTAAGAAGTCTTATATTCCCATAGTATTGCAATAACTTTATCATCCCAATTATCCCTATCGATCCTGCAAATTTTTGTTAATCCCTTGTGAAGTATTTTATTGAAGGAATCGACTACACCATTATCCTATGGATGATAGTTCATTTTTTTCATGTGGTCGATCATGAAATTTTTAAGTAATATATGGATTTTTCCATCAACGAAGTTTGTTCCTTGATAGTTGATTAAAGTTAGGGGGCATCCAAATATTGTTACTATGTTCTTGTATATAAATTTAGTTGTTGTTTATTTTTAATAAGTCTCAACTGGTCTTGTTTCTGCCCACTTTGTTAAGTATTTGATTGTAGTAATGATATAATTCATGCCTAATCACTTGGACCTCTTTTGTAATGAACCCACAAATTCAATAGCCCATATTTCAAATGGTAAAATAGGGTTTACTAAGTGTAGGGGAATTTCATTTTTCCAAAGAGGTCGGCCCATCCTTTGACATTTTTAACATTTCTTCACTTGTTCTCAACAATCTCTATGTAGATTCAACCACCAAAGGTATGCCTGAAATATCTTCTGAGTTTTCATGTCATATTGATAATGGCCTCCTATAGGGCCAACATGAGCCTCATTAATTATGTCTTCTCTTTCATGTTCCAAGGCACATCTTCTTAAAATATCATAACTTCCTAGAATATATAAGTATCCATTCATGAGAGTGAATGGTGTTTCTTTTAGTGATAGTATTTTTTTTTGTTTGTCAAAAGATCGCCAGGAGCCTTCCATTCCTAAAAGAAATTTTTATTTATTCTATATCTTTGGGAGTGGCTTCGACCTAGAATAAATATGAATTAGTTAAATCATTGTCTATCCCCGTATGACCTTCCCCTGTTTTAAGTTGGGATAGATGATCCGAGATGACATTATTTTTTCCTAGCTGAACTACTATGTCAAAGTCGAATTCTTGAAACCATAGTATCCATCAACATATTTTTCCTTCGTGAATAAGTTTGTTTACTAGGTACATATTTAAGATCTTGATGATGTGTGAAAATGTGAATGGATTTGCTAGTATGTAAAGCCGAAATTTCTACAATGCAAAGATCATAGCTAATGCTTCTCGTTTTATTGTCGAATAGTTTCATTTTTCTTTATTAAGCCTTTGAATGGAATATGCATTGGGATGGTCGATCATATAATCATATGGCTATGCTAATACTGATCCCACAATGACATTTAATTCATCAACATGGACATGAATTTTTTTTTCCAGTCTGGAAACCGCAGTATCGACTCTTCT
The DNA here is from genome assembly GCA_009831015.1 of Picea engelmannii. Lineage (NCBI taxonomy): Eukaryota > Viridiplantae > Streptophyta > Pinopsida > Pinales > Pinaceae > Picea > Picea engelmannii. The sequence continues at coordinate 39,533 of WSFP011283885.1, forward strand.
ACCAATTTTATTTTTAATAACTCGAAAGAACCATTGCACTCATGGCTCTAATTAAATTTGATTTATTTTCATAGTATCTCTTCAATTGGAAATTTAATGTTGGATTAGTGACGAATGGATTTTCTATAGTAGGCTGTATGTTTAAGGAAGTTTTTGAATTTTTTTTTTATTTACTGGTGGTTTCAAGTCGAGGATTAATTTTAGTTTTTCGATATTGATTTTGATATAATATTTGCACACAATGTTCCCGATTAGGATGAAAATTGGGGTTGAAAAGATGTGTTTCTTTATATTCAAGGATAGATAAAAATTTTGACACCTTTCTAGCATCATTCTGAGCCACTAGATGTGGTCCTTCAATAAGTTGTAACTTATCCAATCATCAAAATGGACAACCATTGTTTTATAGATGTATTCTTCAAAATATTTTACCACTATCCTTGAAAATATTGTTGATTCATTTTTCAATCCAATTCAAATACAAAAGTAGATTTTTCCTGATCCTCTTTTGCAATCGATACTTGATTATATCCAAAGAATCCATCTATGAAGGAATAGGATTCATGTCTAGATACTTCATTGATAATTTCGTATGCAAATGATTTCGGGAACAAATCGATTATAGTTAGCTTATTTAGTCCTCTGAAATCAACACATATTCTTAATTTCATTGGGTTGTGCATTTTGGGTTGCACAAGAATCAGACTTGGCCATTCCGATTTGTCGATGGGGTAAATAATGATAGAAACTAGCATTTCCTTAATTTACTTTTGTATGATGGGTTTGTACTTGTATTCTAATTTGTATGGTCATTTTTTGATAGTTTTAGACCCTGGGATGAGGTCGATTTTGATCTCCCCCATATCTTGTACAAGTCCTTTCAAATCCTTGTAGTCGCGAGAAAAAACATATTGATATTCACACAATAGGTTAACTATTTTTGTTGTCTACTTGTCCTACCAGTAGTCTCCTATCCTTGCCATTTTTGGTCGACCATCTGTCAAAATGTTGAATTCTTTTGTTTTTTATTTTCATATCTATCCACTCTTGTGATTTATATTCATCAAATTGTTGTTCTACTTCAATAAAATCATGGTATCTTGAAGTAAATTCAAGTTTTTCTAAATTCTCTTTATCTTCCTTAGATAATGTGAATATTGTCTTCACAAAGTTGTTTACTCCTCGATGGTTTTTTCTCCATCTGAAGCTTTGTCCTATAAAACTTATGTTTTCCATGTCTACCTAATGAGCACTTATATTATCTTGATCTTGAGTTGACACAAAGTTTCAAGTCAACATCAAACCTATGTTGAATTTTGACTTGCCTCCTTTTTTCAACTCACTAGGTTTTCGTCTTTCAAGATAGTTCTTTATTTCTTGTGTTTCCTTTTACATATGTGCCTCTTCCGGAATGAATTCAAAATCTCTTGTGAAATTTTCCATTATTTTGTTCCAATTAAATGTATGTCCAGATGCCCTTTAAATTTTATACCACTTGCGTGGTATGTCATCCAATGTGTTGGGAAACATGTGAGACCACACTCTTTCATCCCTTTATTAACCCACTCTTCTCCATTTATTTTCACACTGGTGAATGTGAGCTATTGGGTCAAACCCAGGTTTAAAGGTTGGGATATCAACTCTTGTTGATATCTTTTTCCCACTGAATAATTAGATAAAATATAATGTGGAAGTATTCCATGTTTTTAAGTGAGGGGAATGGGTTTCCCACCATTGAGCAGCTTGACCAGTGAAGGAATCTACTAGGATCTGGACTCTTCCTTGTTCTCTGACTATTTTCGATACATCATCCACATGGAACGATGAGTGATATTTTTTATTGAACCACAAGGGAGGTCCTATTTTTGAGTTAGTTAGGATGAGTGTTGGTTTTTTTTTTATCTTTTAATAAAAAACGATAAGGACTACTTGCACCTAAAAACATTCTCTCGGTCACTTTATCAATATTTTCTCTATCATCCAAAATTGTTTTTCTTGGGATTCATAGTTCTCTATCTTCCAATTATAGATTTTTGTATCTGAGTTTTGTCCCATGGACATTAGGGAGATGACTAGAATTTATCCTTCTACATTCGGTTCGGTGTTATCCTTTTCTTCATTTATTATTTGATATGGTCGGAGATCCTCCTATTCTTCATCCCATGTTTCTACCCATGGTTTTCCTTCTTTTGGATCCATGGGTATGATTATTTTTCTATCGCTTCCTTCTAGTTCGATTCTATCTCTTTCCAGGGAGATAGTTGCTTTCATGTTCTGACCCCTTGGTATGCCTACTAATGCAGGGTAGGCAGGGATTCCTTCGACCATATTGATTACTTCAAATTCAATCATCGTTGGAATCCCCATTATATATGTTTTGATATTTTTAAGTGTGCCAATTGGCTCGATGAATCTTTGATCCGCTAGTTTTAAGAAATTCATTGTTGGAGTTAGTAGGGGTCTTCCAAGTCGATTCCATGTCTCCCGGGGGAGGATATTTTCTTGTGATCCAAATTCGACTAAGAATGTTTTAATCATATTTCTGTCTATCTTGAGGTCAACTTGGGGATTGTATTCATTCATATTTTTATCCTACAACAACTGTCGAATATTCTTATATGGTATTTGATCTTATTTAAAATCCCTCAAAATATTCAGTAGGTTGATTAGGTGGCCGATCAATTTCTTTTATTTTAGTAGCTAGAGAAATTCTTCTAAGGCAGTGTTTGAAGTATGTTTCTTCCCTCCCTTGCATCCATTTGTTTTTTCTTGGTTGATATTTTTGAAGAATTTCAACGCTTCCTGCATCATCTTTTCTTCTTGTTTTGGGGCAGGGTACATTTTTCGGTATCCCATTTGTCGAGCTAGAAATTATTGGTAATTTTCTTGACCCACACTTGATATGGTCACAAGATGGAGAATTTTTTATTTTAACACCTCTTTCTTAGGCATGGTGTGCAATAGGTTCACATTTCTTTTGTTCATAACTTTCTCCAATAATATTAGGAAGTTTTTGAGTGAGTGATCACCCACTCTACATATGTTACAAAATTTGAGGCAAGTATTGTCCTTAATAGGGAAGTCAGGTCTTATATGGTCATATTTCCAACAATTAAAACAATAGAATTGGCCCCAACCACGTCCTCAACTTGTTTGAATGTGTCCACAATCAGATATAATGCATCATTAAATTTACAATAGTCCTTTGTGTGCCCTTCATTGGAGAAAATGGTGCACCAAAGTTCATTCCTTGCAATGGCCATATTTTTTAGAGACTACTGCAAAATTGAAAGTTTTTATTCTATCCATTTCTCCATCTCTATTGAATTTGATGGTCCTTCATCATATATTTCTATGCGTGTGATTTCTTAGGGAATCCTCACATGTTTGAACATCGTACATCCATAGAGGAGCTCTGATTTTCTGTAGAAATCCCGTTGTGTACCACTGTACGAGGATTTTTTCCTCTATGATATAAGGGATTTGAATAAGTAAATATTTGAATCTCTTATCATATTCTTGAATTGTTTCTCCTAGAATTTTTTTAATTTCTTTGATCTACTGCTTGGCCCGATGGCTGATGTCTTGAGTGTTCAAAAATGTGAGGAAATTTTATTTATATCTGTTTTTTACCTTGTTTAATTGTATATAAAGTTCATGAACCAGGTGAGGGCCTTGGATCAAAGAGTAGCACCAAATTGTGCCATTTTCTCATCTTCATCTATGATTTCGACTGTGTACCAGAATTTCTTGCAAATGAACCAATGTCATTTGGGATGTTTGTCTCCTTCATAGATGGGTATGTGATTGAGACCCATTGTGGTTTTCTTAGGGGTTTAGAGAGGGATTATTGAAAGAGTTTGAGTTTTTTTTATTTTCTATAGGAGTCAACTAGAAAGTTGATACAATTTTGTTTTGGGGGGTTGAATCTTGACTATTTGACTTGACTGGTACAATTTCTTGTTGATATTCAACTAGGTTATATTCCAATGCTAATCAAATGTGTTCTCCTACTGGGATTATGTCATCTATTTGATATCCTTTATCTACTCCATGAATTGTCTTCCAAAGGGTTGTGTCGATTCATTTTCATTGTCTGTGGAATTGGATTCTTCGTCGATAATTAAATTTGAGAGGGGGTGGATTCCACGAGATATTTTATGTGGAGGAATATGTCATCTTCTTGGATTTGATTAATTTATGTTGATTTTTCATATGAGAATGAATATGTTAGATTGATTATTACAACTATGAGTGTTCAATATATAGATAACATATGGTGACCATCCATGAAAGGATGTGTCCCTTGGATAATAAATAACTACTTATTTATTATATATATATATATATATATATGGAATAATTTATTCCCAATGTTGTCCAAACATCAACACTCCATCTCAACGAGGGAGACATTCTTCATCATTCCAAAGCTTTCCTTTGAAGTATACAAACTTCACCATAGACTCATGACACTTGTCTGTCAGTCTTGGGAGATGTCTCTCTCTCCCACCTGAACTAAGGGGAAACTCCTTATGTGGCTCTCCCTTTGAGCCATTTAACTCTCTCTGAGATCAAGCTCACTCTGGGTACACAAGTTATATCATATAGCATCTTGAGTCTTTATCATTCCTTGTCAAATCACCATGAATAGGACAAATACTACACTAGGGTTGTTCACCACAGGTACACCCCTATGAGTGAATGTTAGCTTGATGCTAACTAACACGTGGAAAGCATCTCAAGCACCGCAAATCCATATTATTCCTTGTCATGACCAAGGAGGGACTATGCTTGGACCCATTTACCACAAGTACACTTTTGTGATAAATGTATCATACATCCCTTGGTCTGTAGCCCAATCTAGGAGAAGGTTCGCTTGATGCTTAATCGTGGAATTGTAGAAAAATGTCTATCACATAGGACACTCCCATGTGGAATTCTAGAGGCTAATCCCTATGTAAACATTAGGGTAAATTACACATTAGTGTTTACCATTGATCCCGTTGATCAATAGGCTCAATTGTCTCCCTCTGAACTGTTGGAGGGTGAGTGGGAGAAGGAACCATCTCTTCTTGTCTCTCACTATCAATCTCCATGTGAGATCCTCTATATCTCTTGAAGGCTACCTCCTCCTCAAAGGTAACATCTCTTCTAATCTCAATCTATATTTGACCAGGGATGTATATCCAGTGTGCCTTCGAAGACTCACTGTACCCCACAAATGTACCCTTTCTAACTGAAGGGTCTAGCTTGGTTCTTTTCTCCTTGGGTACATGAATGTATACTGGACACCAAAATATCCTAAAATGTACAACCTAAGGCTTCACTCATGAACTATGTCCATACTAGAAATCATGTGGTTCCCTTGTGGAACACATGTCTAAGACATATCGAGATTCCCTTGTGGAACACATGTCTAAGACATATCGAGATTCCCTCATGGAACTAATGTATAAGAAATATTGAGGTTCCCTCATGAAACCAATGTCTAAGACACATAGAGGTTCCCTCATGGAACCAATTTCTTACAAGACATATTGAGGTTTCCTCATGAAACCAATGTCCTGGTTCCTTCATCTAGCCATCTGAGTCACATCAAAATGAATTCCACATTCTCTCCTACTAGTCCATATAGGACCCTCCGTGGAGAATGTCTCACGATGTAAGCATATCAACATTCCCTCTTAACAAGGGAAGGCATTTGCATCAACAAAGCGGTTCACCAACTAGCCAACTGGCCGATGATAAACATTTGTCAAATGCCTTGAATGTCATCAATATGTTCATCTATGTGTTGAAGCCTGGTTGCTTCATTTTCACCATGTCTCGGATGAAATCATACGAGAATCCTCTGAATCCTCACTGCTCCCACGAGTCCCAAGGATGATTTTACGGGATAAATTTCACTCATGGGATAATTTTTCATGGTTTTTCCAAAAATCAGATTCGCTATTTTAAAAATTATTCGCCCAAATTCTAAAGGATAAAATTATTTTACCTTAAAAATCGCCAAGATTTTATAAAAACTATATAAATTCCTTAGAAATTTGAATAATTTTACAAAAATATTGCCAATCATTTATAGTTGGCATATGAAGGATTAGTAAGATTCGCCAAGGTTTCTACATTTTAAAATAAATTTCCATCCTTAAAATCATCCCTGTCCACGACTTGCATCACTGGCTGTGATATATTTTGCATCTGCAATATTAAGTGCTAAATAAGTCTTCTTCCACGAATCTTGACTAATCTTGAGTTGAAGAAACACCCTTTGGTGCCCTTTCTTTCAACTTCATTCTCTTCCTGGTCAGAACTATATATCTTTGTAGCCCCTTTGAGCAACCCGCCACAAGAACTCACTACAAATGATTGCTCACCCTGGCACACAATATAATAGTCTAAGTCAACCAACCTTCACTGGTCCATGATTTTCCACTGAATTTAGTCTTTAGTAACATGTTGTCAATTTCATTATGATAATCTAGCTACTTGTAATGATTTCACAAAAATTACACAACATAACTTAGGTATCTTCCATTCTAACACATTGTTTATCTCAACGACTACACTTTACCGGGCATCACACTGTCTATTCTCACATTTGTGGATGCAGACAAACCATCACTAACACTACTTGTATAAGTAAGAAACATGACATAGATTTTTTCCATGGTAGCTAGGAATTAGTGTGGCATATTGGACCTCTTCTGGATCATGTGTCACCTAACTATCCTAAAGACTAAGAAATGAGGATATTTTGGCATCCAACTTCTCAATTTGGAAGTTCATGTCAACCATTTCTTTGCGGACGTCAAAGATAAATTTCCATTTCTCCTCAGTTAGACCACCCCATCCTAGTTCAAATACTGGGTGACATTACACATGCTCAACACGATCTGGTGGAGACAAAGGTTTTTCCCACTCTATAAGGGTAGAGCCTCTTGGAGCTTCAAACTCAATGAAATTTCTCATTGTTGGTAGTGAGGGGAAAACTATAGACCCATCCCATTCAATACGACATCCACACTCCATGATTTCCTCTTGATCCAGGTGGATATCGGTGGCCACCCACCTATTGCAACTGGATCACATACATATGTCATCTTGGTAGTCCTAGATTTCATCTTAGTACTTTTTTTCTATGTTTTCAGGTCCTAGACTTACGGAGCCATTTTGGGGCCCTAATCAATGTTTTTTGAGCCTGCCATAGTCACACTTTACAAAAAGGTATAGTGTGACAGAATAATGTGTAGTCCTTGGATATACCTTTCCAATGGGATATCGTGCGCCTAAAATGAAGATCGTATGGAAAAGTTATGACCCTGGGAAGTTTATGTACCAACTTACCCTAACGAGGCCCACTTGACTTTTGACGCTTCATATCCTAGGGTTAGGTTTTTTGGATGTCTAGGGTTTTGGAATTCATGTTTGATGTAAAAATTCCTTTGGATCTTCATTGTACGCATCTTCTTCTGAATTATCGCAACCAATACATCTCTTAATAGATATAAACTGCCACCATTATAGCAAGCTTCTTTCAGTCTGCATTTAACAGTTTCAACATATTTCTTTATTGAATAGAAGCCAAGATTTATTGTATCTTTGTTATTTTTCATTGTATCTCTGTGTTAATAATATATATGTATTCATTTCATTTGGCTCATAAAATATGGATTAGTGTATCAGATCGGTCTGCTCCTTGTCGTTCTTAGGCATGTCCCTAACGAGGTCAGGGTACAAAGAGTTGGTTCGTGAGCTTGTTTCTCTTGAGGAAAAGAGATCTCGCATGCCCAAGCGACCTTCCATGGGAGGAGAAAATAAATATGATGGGACAAGAGATCCTTTCAAACTGTTTCTCGAGGAATACTTCATGCAACAGAGAAACGAGATGATGGATAGTTTTGTGAAAATCCATTGAAATCTACCAATAGGCAACAGATCTTCCTCAAGTGGAGGAAATTCCCCCTTAAAGGTACATATCAACTTTGATATTCCTATATTTGAAGGTAATATAGATGCAGATGTTGTAGACAAATTTTGAATATGATAGAAGGGTATTTTTCTTTCCATAACTTTTCCAATAGAGAAAATATTACATTTGTGCTCCTCAAAGTTGTCCCCTGTGTCAAATATTGGTGGGAGAATTTAAGTGAGAAAAAGGCAATAGAGGTGTTAGAAAAACAGGACTGTGGAGCAATAAAATAAAACAAATGTGGAAACAAAACACAGAAGATACACAATACAAGAGAGACACAGATTTACATGGTTCACCCAGTGTGGGCTACATCCACGAGAGAAATTGTCAAGTCCTTCCTTTATTATTATCCAGCAAATGAAGGGATACAACCTACAAAAAAACCCGTTGTAACTTCCTCTTCTTTCTCTCACAGTCTCCTCTCTCAGAATACAATATTCACCATCAACCATAGCCGCAATACATTTCCCTCATAAAAGAGGGTTGCCTTTTAGGGAAAAAAAACCTAACATAATCTCTACCGTTAGATCTGCGACCTTATAATGAACGGTCAAGATTTAAAATGAAATTAAAATATACATTTACAAGGTAATTTTTCCTTCGGGGGCTTCACCCTTGAACCCCCACTGGGGGCCCACTTGTCCCCAGAACCCCCATCCAGGGGGATAGCCCCCCTGGACCCCGCAGAGGGGGTACCCCCCCTCTTCACTCCCCCRCGTGGAAGAGTGTACATACTTCTGGGGTGTAAATACTTCATGGGGTATAAACACGGCTGAAAGCAAGGACCTCTGAATCAGGAAGATAATCAGGCTCCACAACCAACAATCTCCCACTTGGAGACTTATCTCAACAACTCCACCGCTATTGTATATGTTGGACTCTGAACCTTCTTGGACCTGGAAAATTTCTCATCTTCATATTCATTCTTGAAGACCAACTGAAACTGAGCAGGAACTCAGTTTCTCCCTGGTTACTCCCTTTGTTAACATGTCTGCAGGATTCTGGCTAGTGTGTATTTTTTCCAACTTGAAATGTCCATCTTCCAAGGTGGATCGTATGAAGTGGTACCTCAACTATATATGCTTAGTCTTCGAATGGAAGGATGAGTTCTTTGCAAGGTGAATGGCACTCTGACTGTCACAGTACAACCTGTTGTTCTCTTTCTTCTTTCCCAATTCCTCCATAAACCTCTGTAACCAAATCATCTCTTTACTCGCCTCTATAGAAGCAACATACTCTGCCTCTGTTTTTGAAAGTGCAACAACCTTTTGCAGTTTCAAAATCCAACTTACTGTTGTTCCAGCTATAGTAAAAACATACCCTGTGGTGCTCCTCTTTCTGTCTTTATCACCTGCCATATCTGAATCAACATATCCCTGTAGAAAAGTGTATGAACCTCCAAAACACAATGCATGAGTAGTAGTACCTGTTATCACTCCAAGAAACCCTTTGTGGTTGCAGACCAAAGGTGCTTGGTAACTTAAGAAATGAATATTTTTGTATTTTGTAAAGGTGGATCAATGGGACAACTCAATACAGCTTATGGCATTCAAACATGAAAATGATA